>CM051257.1:217207-229707 GCA_027921565.1 Artemia sinica | reverse complement strand
ACAAAAAACTAGAGTTTACGGTCAAAAACCTTTATTAGTTCAGATTTTACGGAAATAGTTTATTTTTCGATCCAAAACTGAACTTTTTTCTAACCAAATTTTCACATTTGAGCCAGAGAAATGTATTTTCCATAATTTTCTTACAAAAAATTAGATTTTACTGTCAAAAACCTTCTTAGTTCAGATTTTACAGAAATAGTTTGTTTTTCTATCCAAAACATAATTCACCCCTTTTTCAAACCGTCTAGAATTACGCAAAAACATGTGGCCTTAATCATTTCCGTTCCTTTGTTTTCATAATTTGAATAATGCGAAGGCTATTTACAAAATCATCGCTCTTTTAAGAAGATTAAAATCTTAATCACACACGGTTTTATCTAGACCGCAAAGAGAGCACATTCTATTTTGATAATTTTAAATGCATGATGGGAGAATGACATTTTTGAGCGAAAGAATTATTTCTAATGAATGAATTAAAGTTGTAAATAGAGGAGGGAGGGAAGATGGGGTTTACTTAATGGAAAAAAGAGTGTATTTTACGCTTTCTATCGATTATAAAAATCATATAGTGGAGTTTGTATTGTGGGTGGGGGTATACTATTGTGCGTGAATTTGAATTTACTGGAGGGGTGACTATGTAAAATGATTTTATTTGGAAATAAACTACGAAAATTTACTAAACTAAACTCACATTATAAATCGCTGTAGCCAAAGCTTCCAAGTCAATAATATCAGATGCTTTATCCATGATGTCTTAGAACTTTATGAAATTTTAATCATAACGCATGTCCGCTATATACAAAATCTCAAGGGCGAATGAAAATCACTCCTTTTATTTGAATCCAATTACCAATCGCTCTCTCTGATTGGCTTTAAAAAATGGGTGTTGCCTCAAAAACCAGTCTGGCTGCGTTATATAATCTCAACCATAGTTCCAAAACGTGTTTGACCACTTTATAGGTAAAGGCTTGGTTGCTTTTTACAATGTGCACGTCAAACTACACTGCCTCAGGCGTAGGTTTTCTTGTAGGTTTTCAATCTTATACACTATCATGATGAACGAAGTTTCTAAAGACGTGTTTTTTTATCACTTTGTTTGGAAAGGTACCAAGGAAGTATAGGTGTGAGAGGATACTCACTCTCTTTGAAAAGGTGTAGAGCATCCATGGAAATGTTTTCCTATAGCTTCAAGCAAATAGCATGGTAATTCCTATTGCAGCGGTAGAAATGTTTTCCCTATAGCAGCGATAGTATTCCATAGATACATTCTACTTTCCTATAATGCACCACTCCTATTCCTCCTTTTACTCTTGGTACAAACAGCATTTTCATGCTCAACTTTTTAATTTTTCCTCTCCACACAAACCTCCAAATAATCTTTTCTATTCTCTTAGCGCTCCCTTCATCTAGCTCGAAAGCTGGCGCAAAATAGAAAAGTAGTGGTAGACAATATGTGTTTACATATTTTGCTCTGAAAAACAAAGAATACTCTTCAATATCATTTTCCGTCACCAGCATCCCTTCAATTTTCTGTATTTCCTCTTCCATAATTTACCCAACTTCATCTAGCGGGTCCATGTCACTCCAAGTATTTTGCTTTTTCTGGTTCCGCCATCCAAAGTTCCTACATCATTTCTTCCGTATTTTCTGATTCCAGTATTGGTAAAAGATTGCTTTTCCCTTGTGGATTTTTACCCTAAAATTCCTCTCATACCAATCAAGTCCTTGAAGAACTGCCTTTACATTTTTGACACTTGGAAGGGTAAAAGTTCCATCATCTATAAACCCAGGGGCCTTTAAGCATATCTCATAACGGAGAGGTAAACCGATTATACGGTCATCTACGTACTTGAACAAGGGATCAATGTATATTTCAAAGAGGTATCGCGAAGCTGGGTCGCACTGTCTCAACGATATCTCCAAATCAATTCTCCTTGTAAGCGAGCCATTACATTTATGTAAGCTACTGGTTTTTTATAAAGGTTTTTAAACATACGAACAAAATCCTCATGAAAACCATACTTTAAAGTCATCAAAGACCATAAAATTTCCCTGTCAACCGAATCATATGCTTTCTCGACATCCACACTTAAGAAATAAGCAAGTTTTCACACTTCGTTTTTCTTTCGGGTCATCTCATCTCTCCTATATAATACATCTCTTAGAACGCTCAAAATATGCTATGCTTTTCTCCTTTTTATACCTGCGTACTGGTAGCTTCCTAGTATATGTAGCATTATTTTTCTTAGTCTTTTTGTTAGCACTAGGGATGCAATCTTGTAGTCGCAGCAAAGCAAGGAGATGGGTCTCCAGTTGCGTAGATCAGATTGTTCCCCCTTTTTTGTACAAAGGATATTACTGCCTCCTCTTCCGGGTACCCCTCAGTGATAAAAGCGTTAACGACTTTTTCGTAAAAATCCCCCATTTCTTCCCATAGTTCCAAATAGAACTCGTAGCTCAGTCCGTCTATACCGGGGGACTTTTTATTTTTAGCTTTCCTTGAAACTAGTTCAATTTCTTCTTTCGAGACAGGGCTCCTTAAATTTTCGTTTTCCTCCTCGCTTACCATACGGTTCGTTTGGAATTCATTAAAATAATTTCGGTCCTCTTCACCTTGCGTCTCCTTTCTTTTAAACAATCCCTTGAACAACTCTGTCACTGCTTCATCCACTTCTTTTTGCTTTTCTACTACTTTTTCATCTTCCCTTTTTACTTTCCTTAGGCTATTTTCTTCTCTTCTTCTTCTTGCTTTAACTACGGAAGCTAGGTTTACCTGTTCCAATGCAAAAATTTCTGCCATTCGATTCCGAGTTTTCCATCTCTCATACTCTCCGTACTCGAGTTCTTTTATTGCTCTCTTAATTTGCTCATTTTCGAGCCATACGGACTCTCCCTCTTGTACTTCTTTTTTTAAGTCGTTTAACACTCAGTACAAGTGCCTTTTATTTGCGTTTTTTTGGCGTTCCGCCTCTTTTTCTTTATCGCGCAGGAAGACTCCTATTTTCTTTTAAAGTTCAACCAAAATTGGACTAGGTGACTCGATTCTTGGTAACTGGCCAGAAGCCTTCTTACTTCTTTTTTATTTCTTTTTTATCATTTCCCTGGAGGGAACTAATATCCATTCGCCAAAAAGTCGCTTCATGGGTAGCGAAATATATTCCAGATCATCTAGCTTTATATCTACCAGTAGTGCACAGTGGTCGGAGAAAGGCACGGCGATATTCTCTATATTTTTTATTTTTTCCATTCCATCTTTCCAACAAAACACCCTGTCGATCCTCGTGCTGCCCCTTTTTCTATTCTCGTGGAACCCCTCTCCATTTCCATATCTTGCCACACATCTAACAGTTTCCATGTTTTTATCACTTCTTTTAATTCGATGCTAATCTTCCTTTTAATATTTTTCTGGCTCGAACTCAAAATGTTTTTTTCTTCTAAAACACAGTTAAAGCGCCCAATAGTAATAGCGGGCCAGTTCTTAAATATCGTGGAACAGTGTTTTGTATTACCAACTGTCTTTCTCTTGCTTTATTTGTGCCTGAAGGCAAATGTACATTTACAAAAACCAGTCCTTTCCAGCAGATGCTGCTCACTTCACCATCTGATTTGATTTGTGGTAGTTTCAATATTGGTAGATTATTTGATTTTATTTTTGCTCATTTTTTTGTTTAATGGAGTTCTTTACTTTTCTTTGAAAAACTTATTTTGTGGAATAAGTTTTTTTAATTAATTCTATTATAAAACCATGTGTAAACAATTGGCTATTTAAATCTTTTACGGCCCTTACCCTTAGGTCTTTTGGGGTTATGTCATTCCTGGGTGAATTTTTATTGGACCTTTAGAATATTTTAAACAGACGGCTATCTTAAAATACTTATCGACTGTCTCGGGGGTCAATGGAGGTAAGTAGCAAAAACGATTACGGAAGGTGGCTGGCTTCCCTACCATTACTTCAGACTCTTAAAAATGACGCTAGAACTTTTGATTCCAATTGAATGAGCCATATCTGAAATCGCTTGGACCACCTTTTTAAATGTGAAAATTAAGCGGGGGGAATAATACGTTGTAGGCATAGGGCTTTTTACTTCGGCAATCTATAGCACTGTCTCTGTTTTTGAATTATATTTTGTAAGAATGTTTTTCATATATTTTTAGAGATTTTATTGTACAATCGACTACAATAATCACGTCTAATCGCAGTCTGGGGACTTCTTTTCTTCTTTTTGTTACAAATACGAAAGGGAAAACACGAAGCTGAAAAAAAAAACAATTAACATTTCTTAAGAACAAAAAAATAATTGGGACATGTTATTCTTGTTATCACAAAACTGAGCTCAGCAATAAGCCAAGAAATTTGGACAAGTTCCTCAACATCTCGGAAAATCTACAACGCTTTTACCAGAACGGCTTAGAGAGGTATGTTCCAGTAAAATTTTAAGGTTGTGATAAAATTTCTATGATTTAGGTTTATAAATTAGCGTAACTTGAATAAAGATTTTAAATCATTTTTTTTCCAATAGGCAGATAAGTTTAAATGTTAATCTGTAAATTGATTTTGTTCCAATTTAACATTGTCATGAGAAACATAACTATTTGAATATGCACAAGAAAAATTGATATTAATGTTTTTAAGGGAGACATGTTAAGAAAGAATAATATGTGTGGCAGAAAGTGGGAAAACCAAAACCAATAAGAAATTTAGCAACTTCAGTATTGCCATCCCTCTCTTTCCTAAAAATATTAAGCTTCTTTAAGTGCCACACATGTTAGTTCCTTCTGGCTATTAATTAAAAAAAAAACAAGTCTTTTAAACTGAAAGTAAGGAGCGACATTAAAACTTAAAACGAACAGAAATTATTCCGTATATGAAAGGGGATGTCCCCTCCTCAACGCCTCGTTCTTTACGCTAAAGTTTTTTATTGTTTTAAAAAATAAAGTTGTGAGACAGAGTCAAACATTAGCGTAAAGAGCGAGGCGTTGAGGAGGGGACAGCCCCTTTCATATACGGAAAAATTTCTGTTCGTTTTAATTTTTAATGTCGCTCCTTACTTTCAGTTTAAAAAACTTGTTTTTTTTAATTAATTTCTGATCGTTTTTTACTTAATGCAGCTTTTATTTTGGCTCGCCGTCATTGAATAAGTAAACAAAATTTGCATAAAAATTTTACTTTTCTTTTGCTAAATGGCTGTCTCAAAATTTGGTTCTGACGTAATTTACAAATTAACTTACGTAACGAACTTCTATATTCGTATATTTTTCTTCTGGCAAAAAATACACAGTTGCAGATTTTTGCAGATATGAGCTTGAAACCTATGTTATAGGGTTTCCTGATACGCTGAATCTGACGGTGTGATTTTCATTAAAATGTTTTCACTTTTAGGGGATGTTTCCCCCCTCTTTAAAAAATCAGGTAAATTTTCTCAGGCTCGTAGCCTTTGATGAGTAATACTAAACGTAATAAAATTCATATATTTAGAATAAGCATTATAAGCCCATTCTTTTGATACATTTATTGACATTAAAGTTCCGTTTTTGAAAGTTTCGATTACTATTGAGCCGTATCGCTTGTTTTTTCTGTTATTGTTTTTTTTATTACGTATATGTTATTACGTATATGATGGGGTTCTCCCCTTAGTCAATACCACGCTCTTTACGTTAAAAGTTAAAAAAAAATTTAATTCACAAACCCCTGAATCACAAACGCCGTTTAATTAGAATAGATAGCTCTTTTGAAAGCACTAAAAACAAACTATAGCGTAAAGAGTGAGGTATTGACTTGGGGGAGAACCTCCTCATATACGCAATAATTTCGGTTCATTTTAAGTTCTAATGTTGCTTCTTACTTTCAGTTGAAAAAACTTGTTTTTTTTTATTTAATTTCTGATCGTTTTTTAAATAATGCTTGGAAATCCGGCACCCCCTTCATAGAAATGTCCCCTACCCAAAAGAAACACCCTCCACGGAAAGATTCTCCCGAGTAACCCCCTCCTCCAGCCCCCCCCCCCCTCCACCAGAAAAAATTCTTCCTGAAAATGTCTGTATACCTCCCAATAACCAATACAATATGTAAGCAATGGGCAAAGTTCATAACTTGCAGCCCTTCCCCTGGGAACTGTGAGGGCTTAAGTCATCGTAAAAGACATATTTATTAGATTTTCGACTATGCTGAACAAAATGGCTATCTCAAAATTTTAATTGGGTGACTTTGAGAAAAAAATGAGCGTGGGAGGGGGCCTAGTTGTCCTCCATTTTTTTGTCACTTAAAAAGGGCACTAGAGCTTTTAATTTCCGTTCCAATGGGCCCTCCTACGATATTCTAGGACTACTGGGTTAATACGATTACCCCTGGGGAAAAAAAAAAAAAAAACAAATAAACACGCACCCGTGATCTTTCTTCTGTCAAAAAATGCAAAATTCCACATTTTTGTTGATAGGAGCGTGAAACCTCCACAGTAGGGTTCTCTGATACACTGAATATGATGGTGTGAATTTCATTAAGGTTCTATAATTTTTAGGGGGTCTTGCCCCCTTTTTTCGAAAATCAGCCAAATATTCTCAGGCGCGTAACTTTTGATGGGTACGATTAAATTTGATGAAACTTATATATTTGAAATCAAAATTAAAATCTGATTCTTTTGATGTATCTATTGGTACAAAAATTCCGTGTTTTAGAGTTTTGGTTACCATTGAGCCGGGTCGCTCCTTACTTACAGCTCGTTACCACGAACTGTTTGATTATTTTCTTCGCACCTGTGCTTTTACTGTCAGTAAGAGTGTGTGTCTCCCAGTCTTTTTTACTGTCATCATTTGTTTCGTCGCAAAGTTAATCCAAAAATCCAGAAACAGATCATGATTTACGTTTTGCTAAAATTAATTAAAAAACTTTTTCCACAAAATAAGTTTTTACAAAACAGTAAAGAACTCCATTAACCAAAAAAATGAGCAAAAATAAAATCGGATAATCTACCAAGCGTAAAACTACCACAAATTAGCATCGATACACAAATGAAACCCAAAACGAACAGAAATTACAATAAATAACCGAGTCAAACTCCAAACGAGCAGAAATTGTCATAAGTTTGGCTCAAAACCCCTATGCCTTCCCAAGGCCAAAACATAATTTGCACTTTACTGAAAAAAAATATAAATGTTTTTTTTTTTTTTTTGAAAAAAAATGAATGTTTTTGGGGAAATGGTGGGCTTGAGAGGGGGGTTAATTTCTCTCCACTCACTTTCGACTATTAAAAAGCGCAATTTCAATTTCCAATCAAATGAGCTCTTTTTGATATTTTACAACAACTTTCTATATAAAACTTATATGGCCCCAGGTCATAACTTACAACCCTTGTACTGAGGGTTCTGAGGGGGTTGTCATCCTAAAAGACGTAGTTTCTAGAACTTTCAACTACGCTGAACAAAATGAATATCTCAAAATTTTGATTGGATGTGTTTGGGAATATGTTGGGCTTGAGAGGGGGGTTATTTACCCTTCAATCACTTTCGACTATTAAAAAGGGCACTAACCCTTTCAATTTCCAATTGAACAAGCCCTTTTTGAAGTTTTTACAACATCGCTTTCTATAAAGACCTTATTTACCCCCAGGGCATAACTTACAACCCTTGCCGTTAGGGCTGTGGGGGGCAGGGGTTGTCATCTTTAAAGAGCTCATTTCCAAAACTTTCAAATACGTTGAATAAAATGGCTATCTAAAAATTTTGATTGTATTTGTATGGGGAAAAGGTTGGCGTGAGAAGGGTGTTAGTTTCCCTCAAATCACTTTCGACTATTAAAAAGGGCAGTAGCTCGAATGAGCCCCATTTCAAGTTTCTACGACAAAGATTCCAATGAAAACCTTATATGCCCCCAGGGCATAACTTATAGCCCTTACCCCGAAGACTGTGGGGGGAGTGTCCTGCTCCAAGGCATAATTTCTCGAACTTTAAACTGCATGGAACAAGACCGTTATCTCAAAGTTTTGATTAGATGTGTCTGGGAGAATGGTGGGCGTGGGAGGGGCGTTAGTTGCCCTTTAATCACTTTCGACTATAAAAAGGGCACTAGCCATTTGAATCTCCAATCGAATGTGCCTATTTGAAGTTTCTACGACAACGCATTCTATAAAAAACCTTATATGCTCCAGGGCATAACTCACAACCCTTGCCCTGAGGGCTGTGGGGGGGGGGGTTTGGTTGTCATCCTCAAAGACCTAATTTCCGGAACTTTCTACTACATTGTACAAAATTTCTATCTTAAAATTTTGATTGGATGTGTTTGAGGAAATGGTGGGTGTGAGAGGGGTGTTAGTTGCCCTCTAATCACGTTCGACTATTAAAAAGGGCACTAGCCTTTTGAATTTCCAATCAAATGAGCCTTTTTTTGAAGTTTCTACGACAACGCTTTCTATAAAAACCTTATATGCCCCCAGGGTATAACTTACAGCACTTGCCCTGAGGGTTGTGAGGGAGTATCCTCCTCAAAAACATAATTTTTATCTGGAAATTAACTACGCTGAACAAAATGGCTATCTCAAAATTTTGATTGGGTGTGTTTCGGGAAATGGTGGGCGTAGAAGGGGTGTTAATTGCCTTCCAATCACTTTCGACTATTAAAAAGGGCACAAGCCACTCCAATTTCCAATTGAATGAGCCCTTTTCGAAGTTTCTACGACAACTTTTTCGATACGAAGTGCCCTGGTCTAAAGGAAAAAAAAATGATAAATAATACATTGTGCTAGCATCGTTCTTATATGCCCCTAGGGCATAACTTAAAACCCTTGCCCTGAGAGTTGTGGGGGAGTGTCCTCGTCAAAAACATATTTTCTATTGGGATATCAACTGCGCTGAACAAAATGGCTATCTCAAAATTTTGATTGGGTGTGTTTCGGGAAATGGTGAGCGTGGAAGGGGTGTTAGTTGCCTTCCAATCACTTTCGACTATTAAAAAGGACACAAGTGACTCCAATTCCCAATCGAATGAGCCCTTTTCGAAGTTTCTACGACAACTCCTTCGATACGAAGCGCCCTGGTATGGGAAAAAATAATAATACATTGTGCCAACATCGTCCTTTACATAGGCAGCGCGATTGCGCTGCCTAGACTTCTTTGAGACTGCAGATTTCAACGGGAACAAGCCAAGGATTAGAGTCCCTCACGTTGTGACTGACAAGAAAATTAAAAGACTTTATTTTACGAACATTTTATTGATTTACAAAAAAAAACTCTTGACAAAATAACTAAGTTACTATTGACAATAGTAAATAGTCCAATAACAATATGCTATTGGTAATTAAATATGAAATAATAACGAGAGGGCCCCATTCTTGAAATTATATCCTAATAACAGAGATTTGTTTCAAATGTCAGCATGTCAATACAATCTTCATAAATGTTTAAAGCATTCATTATTGATGATTAGGAGTCGGAAGTAGGTATGCATATTGAATCAGCAAAATCACATTACCTAGAGTGTCACCAAGGGGGAATCACCCTCAGGTGATTCAGTAAGAGAAGATTACTACTACTACTACTAACAACTCACCGCAGCACCAAGCCGCCTGAGGCAAATACAGCTACGTACGCTCCTCCTCCACCCCAATCTATTCAAAGCCTCCCTTTTACACCCACCCACGAAATTCCCTTTTCCTTTAAATCTTTCTTTATGACCTCCTCCCACCCCAGACGGGGACGACCTGCTTTTTGTTTAGCCCTAAATGGTTGGCCGAAAAGAACAATCTTCGGCAATCTGTCATCCTTCATCCGCACAACGTTCCCTAGCACCCTCAAACTTTCTTTCATTATAGCCCTGGAGAACGGTGTTGAACCACATCAAGGAGGCACACTTGTGCCTCTATAAAGAGGCGACCCACCACAATGTTAAGCGATTTCCGGTCCTAGCGGTCGCAGAGAGACAGCGGTGATCGCATTTTGTAGCCCAAGCTCCAACTAAGAAACGTGCAAAATTTCACCCCCCCCCTCCGACTTTATCTTCATGGGTAAAAGTGGGCCGGAAGTTTCGACCCTCCGACCACAGCCCCCCTTTAACGTTGTCCGATTGGACTGAAATTTAGAGGTTAAGCTTTCCTAGGGCCCGGGAGCTTATCCTTGAAATTTCAGCTCAATCCGATCAATCCTTCCCTGTTTTGCAAAAACCAGATATAGCCACTTAAAGTTCATTTCTCTTTTTTTTTATCAGGCACGCCTACAGGCCACAGTTGGAAACGGATCCGGGTGAATGAGGACTCATTCGAAGCGGAATTCGACCTGTTAGGGCCTTTTGATATTTTCAGACCGAAAAAATTATCCCCCGAATTTACATTTACGAAAAACCTCGTTTTCCTATAAGAGCCCATGTTAAATTTTTCCACCACAGCCCCCTTTTAACGTTGTCCGATCGGGCTGAAATTTAGAGGATAAGCTTTGCTGGGGCCTGGAAGCTTATCCTCGAAATTTCCGCTCAATCCGATCACTCCTTCCCTGTTTTCCAAAAACCAAAATTCAAGTTTTGTGGGGATTTGCTTGCGTCAAAAATACATCGCACAGAATAAAGATAATGTAACGTTTCTTTGGTACAGTGGTCACTACTCCTGAGTCAGGCGGAAGACCTGGGTTCAATTCCCCGTCAGAGAAATTTTTTTTACATATTGAATTTAAAGTTTAAAAAAGAAAGTCAGTTTCTTTTTTAAATCCAATCTATTAAATCCTTCGGCTCAACAGGCGTCTCCAGAAGAACTCTTTAAAGAGGCACAAGTGTGCCTCCTTAGTCTTAAAGAGCAGGGGGTTTGGGGGGCGACAGCCCCCCAACTTTAACTCCTGACATGATCAGCTAACAGTTAGTCAAGCAATAATAAGTAATAAACTGTACAAAAATGTGCAGAAATTATTTGAAAAAAACTACGTTTTCTAAACAGTTAAAGAGGCTGAGTCAAAAGTTCGAACCTTAAAACGTACAGGGATTAGGAGGTACAGTTGGGGGGCTGCCGCCACCCAAACCCCCCGCTTTCGCAGCCTTTAAATAATTTTTTTTTTTTTAAACTGAAAGTAAGGAGCGACATTAAAACTTAAAACGAACAGAAATTATTCCGTATATGAAAGGGGCTGTGCCCTCCTCAACGCCTCGCTCTTTACGCTAAAGTTTGACTTTCTTACAACTCTTTTTTTTTAAACAATAAAAAATTTAGCGTAAAGACCGAGGCGTTGAGGAGGGCATAGCCCCTTTCATATACGGAATAATTTCTGTTCGTTTTAAGTTTTAATGTCGCTCCTTACTTTCAGTTAAAAATTTTTTTTTATTTAAAGGCTGCAAAAGCGGGGGGTTTGGGGGCGGCAGCCCCCCAACTGTACCTCCTAATCCCTGTACGTTTTAAGGTTCGAACTTTTGACTCAGCCTCTTTAACTCTTTAGAAAACGTAGTTTTTTTCAAATAATTTTTCGTATAGCCTATTGTTTGAAATACGGTCAGTCAGCCGGATACCCAGAACAATCCTTAATTTTATTAGTTTAATAAATTAATTTTATTAATTTTATAAATTAATTAATTTTAGATTGCTAATGCAATCTAAATACTACAACTTTTCTTTCTTAGAACAAAATATCCTCTGGAAAAAAAAAATTTCTTAGAAAAAAATATAAGGCTCTATAGTAAAAGAACCATACCACTTAGGTAAACTTCTGAATATATGAAGATTTTTGAAAGTATTTTCCTTTGAGCTTGGTTATATTTTCATGTGACCATTCAATGAACACAAATAAGGCTAGTCTTCGAGATGTAAGGTTTGAATTCTACGGCTGGGGATTCCAAGAGTCACTGATTAAAACCGAGCAAAACTTCACCGTAGTTCCTTGGCCAATTACAAAAAAATTTTTGCCTTTATTATTTATCTGTATTTTAAGAAAATTTTTATATTTATCTATGAAATAAAAATCTTTATTACTCTTCGGATTTGACCACAGGAGAAGAACCAAAATATTATAGCTTTGATTGAGAGTAGATATTCCAAATTCTTTTTTTATTTATTTATTTTCTTGAATTGAAGATAAACATATTCTATACATTAAAGTCTTACTACCAATGATAATTTCTTCCATTTTTTAGATATTCTATGCTTTTTTTTCTTTTTTTTGGCATAGCTTAGATTCTATTAAACACCATAAAATTAAGGAAGCTTTGTCAACTGGTCAAATCTGTTTACTCTTGTCTCGTTTGGTTTTTAAAATATTCATCAGTTCTAGCTTTCAAACTACGTAGACTCTGCAAACGAATTTTATCCGTTTACTCAAATTTTATTGAGTTCTAACGGTATTTAGCAGCTAGGGCCTGCTAACTAAGTAACTAAGCAGGTTCTTTCGACTGTGTCAATTTTTCATACCTGTCTTATTGGGTTCTTGACTTGATAATTAGTTTCAGTTTAAAGGAAAAATAATTTAAATAATTTTTCTTGTAAAACGTGTGTAAAACCTGTGTTCTTGTATAATTTTCTTGCCAGCTTCCTTGTAAAAGCGGC
>CM051257.1:209707-212207 GCA_027921565.1 Artemia sinica | reverse complement strand
CAAGGTATGAGAAAAACGAATGAAAAGGTAGGCAATTTCTAAGCTAGAAACTGGAAACAAAACGAAAAGGTGGGAGATTACTTGCATTTCATATGCGTATAAAATATATACCGTTTAGAATTACTGTAGTTGAAATTCACGAAATGTGCAAGAATTTGGATCAGTAGCAAGATAAACTTCCTCCTGTTGTAAAAATACAACATCGGACGATCGTGGCTCAAAATTGTGAAACGAATAACTAATTTTTGTTTTCTTTTTAAATGGTGGAATCTTACGACAGACTAAGAAAACGAGCTCAAAATCGCCGAATTGACGCAGAAGAGGTGGCCAAGTATATTTTTGACATTCGAGAAGACATGTTGTTGGACTTGTCCGACGACGATGATGACGATGATCCAGACTTCCTGTCTCCAGAAGATCTTATCGATGATCCTGATGCAGACTTGATGCCTCTACTGGACAATCTCCACTTCTTCTTGGAACAGGATGACGTGGAGGCTAACACTGAATCCAGTGACGATGACTCGGGGGAAACTCTACCCTCCAGTCGGCAACAGCAACCGGTAACAGCAAGTACTGGAAAATCAAAGAAGAAATCGAAATTCCAAGAAAATCTCGACTGGAGAAAAGTAGAGATAGAAAAAGTTGATCTGTCTTGGAAAGGAGAGCCTCGCCAAGTTCCAGGCATCTTGAAGACTCCACTGAAATACTTCCAAAAATTCTTTGACGATGAACTTTTTGAGCTGATAGTTGAACAAAGTAACGTCTTTGCACTTCAAACTGAGGGATGCAACCTCTGCCTCACTGCCGAAGAGCTAAAAGTTTTCATGAGCATTATTCTATTATTGGGAGGTGATAAAAGTTCCCTATTATCGAATACACTGGGAAGCAGCCACCAGATACCCTCAAATTGCCGACAAGATGGGCCGACAAAGGTTTGACTAGATCAAACGTTTTCTTCTTTTCAACGACAACAATAAAGCTAAGAAACCTGGAGAACAAGGATTTGACAAGCTATACAAGATTTGACCCGTCCTGAGTCATATCCGTTCCAAGTTTCTTTAAGTCACCCGCGAAGAACACCATTCAATTGACGAGCAAATGATTCCTTTCAAGGGGCGAAGCAACTTGAGACAATATCTACCGAAAAAGCCGACGAAGTGGGGAATAAAAGTGTTCACAAGAGCTGGTGTGTCAGGCTTTGTATATGATTTTGAAGTTTACCAAGGGAAGGGCACTCTTGTTGAAGATGACATAGAGCCAGATCTCGGAGTCGGAGGTAACATAGTTTTACGTCTGATGAGTACCTTGCCAGAGAAAATGAACTACAAGATTTACTTTGACAACTAGTTTTCGAGCTTGAAACTAATGAGTTTGCTCAAAATTAAAGGATTCCCTTGTATTGGTACGTTGAACAAAGCGCGGCTGAAGGGCTGCCCGCTCCTCACAAATGGTGAAATGAAGAAACGAGAGAGAGGAACGTCAGATTACAGGACTGACATTCATTCTGGCGTTATTGTAGTGAAATGGTTAGATAACAACACGGTTTGCTTGGCTTCGACGTATGCAGGAATAACGCCACAGGATACATGCAGACGCTGGAACGTTAAGGATAAATCCAGGGTTGAAGTTTCAAGGCCAGCCATTGTTTATGAGTACAACCGTCATATGGATGGCGTAGATTTAGCAGACATGCTGGCGGAGATGTGCCGAACTCATCTTCGGACACGAAAATGGTATATGAGAATCTTCTGGTGGCTTATTGACACAGCAGTCTGCAATAGTTGGCTTCTTTTCAGGTCAGACGTCAAAGCGCTGACTTCAAGGACAGACGAACCGATGATCTTGAGAGCCTTCAGGTCTGAAGTTGCTGCAGGGTTGTATGCCTCGGCACGTGTGATGCCCCAACGTAAACGTGCTAGACCATCCGCAGATGTCGAAGCAAGTCCCAGCCCCATTCGAAGTCGCAATCGAATCCGACCGGCAATACCTGCTCAAGCCGATGGACTTGATCACTGGCCAAAAAAGACTGAAAAGCAGAGCCGCTGCAAAGAGTGAAAATCGGGATATACCACTTTTGAATGCGAAAAATGTGACCTTCCACTGTGCCTTACTGCCAAAATCAATTTTTTTAAAGCCTTCCACACCAAGTGAAAATAGCCCATTTTTATATACTCGAGAGGCTAATGTCGTATTTTTACAACATGGTCTAAAATTGACAGTTTTGAATAAATCATGCAAAAAAAAATTTTCGTCAATAGTCTGACCTAGAGATTACATGGGAAGCGTTGGAGATTTTTCCTGGTATTTGTTCCTATAGTTGCCTGTCAAGGGTTAAAACTGGTTTACCCGCAAAATGATTCGACGGTGACGAAATCAAGAATCAATAAACGTATGGGAAATAAATAATATGGGCTAGACATTTGGGTAAGGTTAGAAAGGATAGGTTATATTAAAACTGAAATTGCTACAAAAGCGAGTACTATATTTGGAAAGAGCA
>CM051257.1:167207-207207 GCA_027921565.1 Artemia sinica | reverse complement strand
GGATCTACTGAGCAGAAAGACGTCATCAGTGCATGCCAAGTAAGATAGGTCAGTGCCATGCAATAGGACACAGGGTGAGATACGGTCCAGAATCTTGGAGATGGCATGTTTGCAAATAAGAGGACTAAAAACACTGCCTTGCCTCACACCTCTTCATATTTTTACAGGATCTGAAATTGTACCTTTCCAATTGGCCAACACAGTCAAATTTCCGTACCAAAATTTCAGAGTACTCACTATGCTCAAACTTACTCCATTGTACAGTAGAACATTCATTGCTTGCATGTGATTGACACTAGCGAACGCCTTCAATATATTAATAGTGCGCATATACAGTTTTTCTTTCTGAGCCCATAAGTATGTTAGCCAGAAGGCGGTGAGCCTCTGGGCACCCGAGATCTTTATGGAATCCAAGCTGATTGTCCCCAAAATGTCCAGTATGAAGCTCAGAGAAGATCACATTTTCAAACACTTTGCTCAAGATACACAAGACGTTTATGGGTCTATAATATTTGCATTTGTTTGGATCTTTTTCTTTTTTGGCGACAGATGAGATGACCCCTTTCAGGAAAGAGTTCGGAACAAAACTCCTGGTGATGCACATCAGGAAGATAAGCTGAAGATGGAAATAGAAGCATTCAGGTAAGTGCTTCAGGTGTTTTTATTGAAAGACCATCACTGTCCATCCAATTATTTGCTTTGGAAAGTACTTTTCTGAAAGCTAACTTGATCTTCTAAAGGGATATGAGAGCAACATATTGCTGCCCTGAGAAATGTGCAAGCCGGCTGGAAACTTCCGTTTCATATTGATTGATTATAGTAAGATTCTCATCTCCATACATCGAAGTATAGTAGGAGTGCCAATCATGTAGTGTCAGAGAAGTACTAGATGGACGATCATCTGATCTGATTAGGCTTAGCCACGATTTTTTTTTCTATCTCCAGTGAACTGTTGCCCGATAATTCGGTACCTCTTCATTTCAGCTTTATATTTGCGTTTTATGTTCCGTTTCAGATCGAATACAGTCCCGCGTAGCGGTCAACCACAAGCAATCCAAATGCTTAGCCACGTTTTTGCATGTCGTTTTACTGACTGGAGTTTAGCGGATTCGGACCACGTCGGTTTTTCTGTCCCAAATTTGGCTCGCCTATTAGGAACCACTTTCGCTTTGGCAACTTTCAGAGCATGGATTACTTGATGGTAATAAGAGTTAAAATCAACCATGGCTGAGACATTGGAAGGGTCAGAGCAGAGTAGATGAAACGGAACTTTCATGCAACTTAGGACCGGAGCAACAGTGGTGAAGTAAAGGGAAATATTGCATTTCTCCCAACTTGGTTTGTATACCCACTTTCTGGAACAAGTGTAAATGGTGCTCTGTGTTGGCTGCATCTGAAACGAAAGTCCAAAATGGTCACTAATCGGATTGTCAGTGCAAACTGAACTGGAAGACTAGAAATGGCTTTGCATGAAAGTACGTGGTCAATATTGGAGGTATGACTACTAGTTGTACGTAAAATCCAGGGACTTTGACCAAATCTTAAGTGATGGGGAGGCAATTCATAAAAATATGAGACAGAATATGGTCCTTGTATGGGCCACAGTTGAGGTCCCGGCAGCTAGCCACTTACACCCACGAAGCTCAAGAAACTCCAAACGTTGTCTTAGGGCATCTGCTGCTTTTGAAAACTTTGTCAGAGAGACAGTATTGTTGTAGTTAGTAGGCATGTATATGTTGATGAACTCAATTCCCTCATCAGAGACGCACAACAGACTACTGCTTCTAATGGTTGGCTTAGCCAAAAGTTCCTTCTTAGCGTATATTGCCAAGCCTCCCGACGTACGCCCTGCCGTAGATCTCGCCGGCTGTAAATAGACATCATGCGACCGGGATCTGTTCAGGAAGTTTATATTCATCCCAGAAAGCATATACTCCTGGATAAATAGCACGTCATAAATTTGAAGGAGATCATCTATGTCTTTTTCTTTGTTGCGACAACAATTGATATTCAGACTAAAAAGTTTAAGATACCTATTTATTGATTATTTTTGTTTCTCAGAATCTCGCTCAATTTAGAGCATCTTAGGCTGAAGCAGACATGAGGTCCATTGCAAGAAGTGCATTTGAGGTCTCCGTTACACGGTGTATCTTTGTTAATAGAGTGTGGTCCGGAATATTCTGCGCATCTGGGACTGTATTTGCAGTTTTCAATGAGATGATCGGAGCTCTTACATCTGAAGCACCTTTGAGGGGCCTCCATGTACTTATCAACCCGGAAAAAGTCGTATCCAAGCTTGATTCCGTTAGACATTCCGTTAGAATGCCATAGATTACTCTCTATGGCATTCTTGTGTTGCTGTAGTCTATTTTCTAAAATCTGTTGTGTGCTTCCCACATAAAATTTACCACAAGAGCATGGAATTTTGTATACTCGCTTTTGCATATTTCTCGGTACCGAGAAATATGCAAAAGAGAGTATACAAAATTCCATCAGATTTTAGAAAATAGGCTACAGCAACACAAGAATGCCATAGATTGCTCTCTAAAACATAATAAAACACCGGAAACGTTTGAGTCAGCTGTTGCAGGACATGTTTATAATTTTCCTCATCAAAGTATTTTATTTGATCAAACAAAAATAGTAGATACGTCTGTAGGACTTTTACAAATCTTCAGGAAAACTATAGAAATAAAAAAGATAATCTATGGGGGTATTAGTATCAGTAGAGATAAAGGGGAATTTAGGATCAATTCAATTTATAATAGTTTAATTAGAAAGCAGGTAAGATATTCAACCAGTAGTGATTTTAATAATTGTTCTGAAACGAACGATGACCTTGCGAACAAAGGTCAAATGGGTTAAATGCTGGGATAAGTAAACGAACTGTAGCTAAGCTTGCAACTAAACAAATCTGTTCAATTTATAATTCATAAATTGGTTGATGAGCTTGTGAAATTTAATTAGGGGTTCTGGGCCGGGGGTTAGCTGACCTTTATTGTTTTGGTTTAAGTATAAATATATTCTTCATTTTTTGATAGATTTCCATTTATATACTGTGAGGAGACGAGTGTATCTTTATAGACATTCGAATTTGCTTATATGCCAGTGCATGGAAGTGTTATTTAATATGTGAGTTTTGATTCCTACTCATTTATATTTCCTTTCTTTTGTTTTTTCTTTCTCTTCGTGTGTTTAGTATGTTTTATTTTGATGTAGGTTAAGTTTTTAAAAAGAACATTTTTTGTTTCATTCTCTCCCTTTTTTTTCGTTGAGAAGGACTCCGGACGTGGGGCCGAAATATTCAGAGTGATTTTTGTTTAATTAAGTGTTTATTTTATTGTATTTATTCACTGCTTTATAAAAATTCAAACCCATTTTTCCTGCTTAATTTTTCGTAGTTTTTTTTCTTTAAAAAGTCACCTTTTTGAATTGTGTCTCTGTTGAGATAAAAATACATGTAACATTTTCATTGAACTTTTGTCTTGTTCAGCCTTTAATCCCACCTAAATTCCTGCTTGTTTTGAAATGGCACTTCTTTTAAAGTAACTCTGATGGGGAAATCCACAGTTCCCACTTCTTTAAAGTCTTCAGCTAACTTAGCAAGTCCTTCAATGCAAATACCACTTTAGCTGATAAAAGGTATCCAATAACAACACTTTGTTTAAACTACGAGAAAGAGCAATAGTAAATAGAGGGGTCATTGATGAAACGGAGTAATATTTGGACTGGAAAAGACAAACTTTTGAAAGGAGGAGCATCCCCTTTTGAGGGGGAGAACAAATATTGTTGCATCCATAAGACTCCTGAGGACAGCAGAAAACAGATAATCTTTCCAAGAATGAAAGTAGTATCTTTCATTTCAAAATGTAGGGTAAGGGGGAAATGGCATATTGAAAGCTTGGTAGCTTGAAATTTCTTGAAACACATATAAATATGTAATAGGCAAATGAATGGCGCTATGGGAAATTACCTTATAAGTAAATAACTCAATGTCATTAAAAATGAATGAAGTCGAATAAAAAGAATCGTTTTTAGTACCCATATGAAACATACAAAATTAACAAAAGATGACAAATGACTCCGAACAGCTAAAGAAAAAGGCATGGAACAAGAAATTGCAAAAATCCCATTGAATTGCAAAGAAAAACGTTGCACAACATAATCTGCTGTTAGAAAACAAATTAAAATTACAGTGGAATGAAGAAATGTGTTGGTATATCGAGTGTGAGTCTGAGAACGATACAAGGAATAAGTCTTTGTTTTCAGGACAAAATTACTTAATTAAATTGATATTGCTGATTTTTGACACTAGAAGGAAGAAGTGTTATTTTAGCATCTGCAAATATACACAGGAAAGAGAAAATGAATTCAAGTCTGAATTTCCTAACTAATCTGAAACGGACTGAAGTTAATTTGGCGTCAATTAAGCTTAAACATGAAAGCTTAATGAAGCTTAAACAAGGAATTGAGTACATGCCAGAAGAAATTAATCTGCGTGAAGTCACACTCATTGAGCAAAAATTATATCATTTTTTCCAGGAGTGGTCGTACCAACTTTGAATCTATGACGCATAAAAAACTACAAAATATTATATTTTTGACCATACTGAACAAAATGGCTATCTCAGAAATTTTCATCGGGTGACTTTGGGAAAAAATGAGCGTGACAGGGGGCCTAGTTGCCCTTCATTTTTTTGTTACTTAAAAAGGGCATTAGAACTTTTAATTTCAGTTCGAATGAGCCCTCCGACGATATTCTAGGACCACTGGGTCGATACAATCACCCCTGAAAAAAAAAATAAACACGCATCCGTGATCTTTCTTCTGGCAAAAAAATACAAAATTCCACATTTTTGCAGATAGGAGATTGAAACTTCTACAGTACGATTCTCTGATACTCTGAATCTGATGGTGTGATTTCCATTAAGGTTCTATAATTATTAGGGGATGTTTCCCCCTTTTTTTGAAAACCATGCAAATTTTCTCAGGCGCATAACTTTTGATGGGTAGAACTAAACTTGATGAAATGTTCTCCCTTTTTTTTCGAAAATAAGGCAAATTTTCTCAGGCACTTAACTTTTGATGGGTGAGACTAAACTTGATGAAACTTATATATTTGAAATCAGCATTAAAATTTGATTCTTTTCATGTATCAATTGGTATCAAAATTCCGTTTTTTAGGGTTTTGGTTACTATTGAGCCGGGTCGCTCCTTACTTGCAGTTCGTTACCACGAAATTTTTGATGCTACCAAGGTAAGTGAAGCTGTCCACCTGATCAACCTTTTTGTTACCTGACATCACATTTTCATCTTCACTTATTCCTAGCCTTAGTGACTTAGTCTTCTTAACGTTAATTTTCAAACCTATTCTCGTACCCTGAACGTGCAAAACCTCTACAAGTTCATTCATTTGGCTCAAACTTTCATCATATTAAAAATAAGGTGGCATGGTATAGGACCCGCACAGATGGCCTGCTTATATGGTTTATTTTGAAGATGTCCAGGAAAAGAAAAGACCAAGTTCTTGTCTTCAACGATGCGGTTTATGACGGTAAAGTGGGAAGACTTTTTATAGCTTATCTTGTAGTGTTAATCAAGAGCTTCCAATTGGTGCATATCTCGTTCAAGTAAACCTTACTGGAGCTAAGCAACGAGAAGCTGAACAAATCGGTAACCAAATGGTTGCCTCAGTCATATATGGTTACATATTAGCATACATTTTACTACAAGTTTTCAGCAGAATAAAATGGCAACCACCTTGTATCGCAGAAAAACTTATCCTAATAGTTTGGTATCACGTACATCAAATGACCAACAAAGATGGTCACCTCCGGCTTAGAATTGTTTGGTGGGTGTATATAATGTAGATGCAACTTTTTTTTACTCTCATACTGCTTCTAGCTGGCTAATTCTTACCAGTATAATACTTTCTTCCCCTACTAAGTTGACACTTTTTTGCTGGTGACGTACCAAGCATGAGCACCGGAGGTAGTCACTATCTTCGACAGGTAGAGGAGAAGATCTTCCATGAAAGAGAAAGACGAGTTGCTAGAAAATTGACCGCTGAAGAAGCTATAAAACTCTTGCCCATACCAGACGATGAATCTGACGCCAACCTTTCATCTGATGACGACGATGACCCCAGCTGGATGCCAGACAACCCAGAAAATGAGTTCATGCAGTTGAAAAATGTGCAATCTACACTAGATGATAACGAAGACTATACTGACAACCATCCGCTGTCAATAGACCGAAGAAGTGAAGTAGATAGGGGAGATGAAAACTTTGCTTTTAATGCAGTACCTAATTTTGACTAGCCAGTTTTGAACCGAAGTCCTTTTCTCTCACCTCTGGCCATTTTCTCTCCTTTGCCTTCACTGAACTCATCGAAAACTTTGTCCTTTTCATCATCTCTGCTCTTTGTGCCAAGAATTTATATAAGAGCAGCGAAAGCTGCGAAAATGTTGATGCCTTTGTTTCCTGCACAAGGTAGTGGAGGCTCTAGTTGAGCCTCCTACTGTTTCATCGCCGCAGCGAAAAAAGAATAAGGAGGTGCGAGAATACAATTGGCTGAAAAAAGAGCAGGAGGAGAGGGATATAAATTGAAAAGGATCGTTACCTCAGTGTGAAGAAGGAGAGCTACCAATAGAAATTTTTCGAAAGTCCATTACTGAAGAGATTCTTGTGAACTGTGTGGATCAAACAAACCTAAACGCCCAAAGAAAGAAAGGTGTAGCCCTGAAGATCACCATCTAAGAACTCCATAGATTTCTTGGTGTACAAACGCTCATGAGTGTAGTCAAGGTACCTGCCCTAAGGATGTTTTGGGAGACGGGCATAAATTACTCTTCAATATCGGAGGTGATGAGCAGGGATAGATTCTTGGCCATAAGATCTTTTTTTTTCGTAAATGACGATGTGTTGATGATTCCCAAAAGATAGCTGAAATAAGCTTTTCAAAATCAGACTATTGTATGATGCCTTTATAGGCAATCTTCAGAAGATCGAACCCAAAGAGATTTATAGTGTGGACGAGCAGATGATCCCGTTCAAGGGAGGAATAGCATTTCGCCAATATTTGAAAGACAAGCCACACTAGTGGGGAGTTAAAGTATTTGCTGGAGTTGGTGTCAGTGGAATTGTATACGATATTGAAATTTACACCGGTAAAGGAGCAGTCAAAATCTCAGATCAAGGGCAAGGAGCAGATGTCGTTCTTCGTTTAGTTGAGGGCTTGCCAAGGTTCATTTATTTCAAAAAGCTTTTTGATAATTTCTTCACTGGCATTGATATTATCAGAAAATTACGCGATGAGTATGGTATCGAGTCCTGTCAGAACATACGCACTAACAGAATGAGAGGGGCAATGTTTGAAACTGACGCTAGCATGAAAGAAGCGGGGATCAATTGACTATCGTTTGGAACGACCTACAAACTTATCAATCGTAAAGTGGTACGATTACAAGCCGGTGCATATCGATTCATCATATTGCTCGGTGGGACCAGTAGATTTCTGTGAACGTTGGAATCGTATATCAAAGAAATGCGTTTCAGTTAGGTGGCCTCGAATAGTGAGGAAATATAAAAAGAGTATGGGAGGCGTAGACCTTGCCGATATGTTTTTGGAACTATATCGCACCGATACACGGTCGAAAAAGTGGTATATACGCATCATCTACTGCTTCCTTGATCTGGCCGTAAACAATGCGTGGCTGCTACACAGACGCCAATGTGTCCAATTCCAAAATAAGCCTGATGTGACCATATGGTTACCATTTCAAGTTTTAAAACGGAATGAAATTTTTTTATGATGGATTCATCATAAGGGAGCTTCTCGTATCTATCACTGCGAGTTTCAGAATTTTACGATAACCCCATCTTGGGTAAGGTCTGAAAGGGTTAATAGTGAAACTAGAAAAAGAGTGATGCTAAATAAACACCAGAGAGATAAAACATCATCGTACGCTCGTAAATTTGAAGTAAAAGCTGACCTATAATCGAAAACTGCTGTACACTGAACATAATCAATTAAGGACTAGAGAAAATGTCATAAAGAAAAATATTAAAATCAACTAAACAAAACACCTTCTTAAAATCCATAAGTACGTGAAAAAAAATTCTAAAAACGGAATTTTGATACCAATAGATACATTAGAAGAATCATATTTTTATGCTGATTTCAAATATATAAGTTTCATCAAGTTTAGTCTCACCCATCAAAAGTTAAGTGCCTGAGAAAATTTGCCGTATTTTCAAAAAAAAGGGAAAACAACCCCTAAAAGTCATACCCAAGAACTTTAATGAAAATCACACCATCAGATTCAGATAGAGGTTTCAAGCTCCTATCTGCAAAAATGTGTATTAGGCACTACGCTCCCTAGTCAATACCTCGCTCTTTACGCTAAAGTTCGAATTTTGTTCGAATCACAAACCCCTGAATCACAAAGGCCGGTTAATCAGAATAGATAGCTCTTTTGAAAGTACTAAAAAAAACTTTAGCGTAAAGAGTAAGGTATTGACTAGGGGGTGAACCGTCTCATATAAGTAATAATTTCTGTTGGTTTTAAGTTTTAATGTTGCTCCTTACTTTCAGTTGAAAAAAAACTCGTTTTTTTATTTAATTTCTGATCGTTTTTTAAATAACGCTGGGAAATCTGGGCCCTTCATGGAAATCTCCCTGCCCCCAAGGAAATATTCTCTATGGAAAGATCCTCCCCCGTAACCACTACTCTGAACCCGACCCCCCACTTGAAAAAAGTTCCTCCTGAAAACGCCTGTATTCTTCCCAATAATCAATACTATATGTAAACAATGGGCAAAGTTTATAACTTGCAGCCCTTCCCCCAGGAACGGTGGGGGATTAAGTCATCCTCAAAGACATATTAATTAGATCCTCGACTATGCTGAACAAAATGGCTATCTCAAAATTTTGATTGGGTGACTTCGGGAAAAATATGAGCGTGAGAGGGGGCCAAGTTGCCCTCCAATTTTTTGGGTCACTTAAAAAGGGCACTAGAACTTTTAATTTCCATTCGAACGAGCCCTTTCATGATATTCTAGGACTACTGGATCAATACAATCACCCCTGAAAAAAAAAACACGCATCCGTGATCTTTCTTCTGGCAAAAAATACTAAATGCCACATTTTTGCAGATAGGAGCTTGAAACTTCTATCTGAATCTGATGGTGTGATTTTCACTAAAGTTCTAGGGCATGACTTTTAGGGGTTGTTTCCCCTTTTTTCAAAAATAAGGCAAATTTTCTCAGGCACTTAACTTTTGATGGGTGAGACTAAACTTGATTTGACTCTGTCTCACAACTTTATTTTTTAAAACAATAAAAAACAACTTTAGCGTAAAGAGCGAGGCGTTGAGCAGGGGACAACCCTTTCATATATGGAATAATTTCTGTTCGTTTTAAGTTTTAATGTCGCTCCTTACTTTCAGTTAAAAAGACTTGTTTTTTCAGTTAATTTACTCAAAAAGCCGTCCAATTTACTACCTGTGTCATACAGTCAAGTATTTCCAACAATCGGAATATGTCAAAATTCAGTAAGAAAAGAGATATTTTTCGAACAAATATATTAGTGCGTGTCTGTTTACATAAGCTTTTAAATCATGTTATTTCTTTTAAATTATTATTTGGTGACAATATATTAAGGCTTATCTTATATAATTTTAATCAATCAGCCCCTGTATTATACCCAGTTTACTGTCAATTAATGACAGCGTTTGTCCAGCTTCAACATTCCCGTCCAAAGCCATTGGCATTAAGACATCAGCTTAATTTTATGAAAATAGAAAACGCTGCTAAATGGGTAGTAATCTTGATTAACATTGTATCGTCAAATTCAGTGTGCTCAAGAGCCCTATCCAAAGGGTTTCCAGGGATTTCAAGGTCCCATATGTGGAAATACGAAACTCTGCGTTTTTATTTCTCCAATCAATATGGTAACACATGTGTCTTTCTTTTTTTGTGATAGAATGTTTGAAGAAAATTAAACGTTATAGTGCCCTTTTCAAGAAACAAAATAGATTGTGCCGCAAGAAAGAGCTGACTTTGGCTATTTTGTGCCGCAAGGCAAAAATTTATGGATAGTCGGTTTTCAAGGCCAGTCACTGTTTACACTGAAGGTAATCATATAGTCTATTAAGAACTCCTTAGAAATCATCTTGAACGTACAATTCTGGATTACAAATGTACATTGGACCAGGAGAAAGACTTGTCATACAATCCCTTTAAACGTGCATACTTCTATGTTATCTAAGTAATTTTGATCATTTCTTCAGGGCACTCGCCTGGTAAGCTATATCCCCATTTATAAAGGTATCTTTGAATTTCATGGGTAGGTGAATTAACAACCTCTCTCCTTGATTTTAAGTCTCAAATGACTGATCATAGCAAAAAGCACCGCCAAAGAAAAGAGCGAAATGGTTTTGATGTGCTGTTTATTTTAATTATTTTTTCACCAAGCCACTTCTTATTAAAGGACTTTTCATAAAAACTTTGGAAGGGGCTTATTACTTGTGAAATTTGAAATTATAATGCTATTTTACAGTGTCAAAAGAGATGCGAGGGCAATCCAAATCTTCCACCCACCTCAACCCCCAGAGAGATCCGATCAAAATTTCGAGGTGGTAGTTTTGTTCAAAATATTCGGAATTTTCAATAATTATGCTTTCCGGGAGGACTTGACACCCTATACCCCCTGGAGCAAGGCCCATAAATTATGCAAGGTCCCCACTGCTCATACATAGGTTTTAAAATTGGAAAAGGGGCATGCTTGATCCTGGGTCTCCAAAAGGCTAAGATTATTAAACATTGCAAAGAATGTTGAGTGGGTTACGGAGCTACATCAAAAGACCATTTGTGCATTCAGATTGCCTGAATACAACATCTTAGGAACAGCTGAGCGTATCAACTTGAAACTTTCAGGGCATGTTGAAGGGGATGTCGAACAAGCCACATAGCACTATGCAAATCCAGGCTCTCAAAAGTACGTAGCTGAAATAGTTCAGGAATAGCTGATGATAATAAGTTGAAACTTCCGGGAAATGCTGAGGAAGCTGTGAGACTGTGAAGATACTATGTTTATCCAAGTTACCAAAAGGCGGTACCTGCAAAGTCTCAGGAACTGTTAAGGGTATTTAAAGGGTATTTGAACTGTAAAAGGTAAATTCTTATATGTACATAACGATTTTTTTTTTTTTTTTTTTTTTTTTTTTTTTTTTTTTTTTTTTTTTTAGTCAACAATATGTCTTGTATTTCAAAATACAACCAGTAGGGTTTCACAAGATGATTTCAAGAGAAATTGCCTGCGGATTGTTTTGGATAACTGACGGTTTCAGACAGTAAGCTGTGCAAAAAATGTGGGCCAATAACGCTTTCTAGGGCTATAATGAGAGAAAGATTGAGATGTATAGGACACGTTCTGTAGATGGAGCATGGCAGGTTGCCCAAGATCGTGCTCATTGGGCAATCGTCTAGGGCCAAACGAAAAGCAGATTGTCCCCGAATACGGTAGGAGGATGTTCTAAGGAATGGAAATGGGAACTTATTGGGAGGATGTAAAAAGGGTGGCTTTAGTTGGGTTTGGATCGAAGAGAAGCGCACACAGCTGTGTCGGCCTCAGGTGGCTTGGTGCTGCAGTGAGTTGTTAGTAGTGAGTGAGTTGTTTCTTTCTTAGTATCCCTTTTAATTTAAATTCATTTATGTCTCGTTCTAAGTTTAGTTTGACCAGTTTTTAATGCATTTATGTCTCGCTCTAAGTTTAGTTTGACCAATTTTTGTTTTTTTTAATTTTTTAATTGACTTTTTACAGTTTTAATTATTGACTTTTAAATGATGTTCATTATGGTTTTCTCTATTTCGTTGTTGTTCCTTGCATTTTTAGTGTAACCATTTATTTGTTGTCGACTCCAAAGTCCGAATTCGGCCCTTTGTGGGCTTGTGATAGCGATTTTTTTTAAATAAATATCTTATCTCATCTTATCTTAAAGTAGTAGTAGCAGTATTTAAGTGATTATTGTCTGTTTTCAGATTAATGAATTGTAGCCAGTGATCTTTGACGCATTAGGCCTTTTTCTTGAATGACATATTTCCCAATGTTTGTCAAAATTTTCCTTATGTTTCTCAATGTAAAGCTATAAAAGACAAAATTGACTGAAATCTTTTTGGCTTCAGAATGGGACATTGAACAGCTCACACCTTAATGATACCCATCATACTCATCAATTATTTAGAATCCTAGCCATTACTGGTTACAGATAATTTTACAGATATTTTAAAAGAATTTTATAATTGGGATCTTTCAATCGGTCTTGACGAGGCCTGAGAACTCAGTGAACGTAGATGTGTTCGGAGACCGCCAGGGAGTTTTATTTTTTAGCAAAAGCATTGTGTTTTTCTTCCAAATAAGGATATGTCTGTTTTTACTAGTTTTTTGGGGGTAGGGGGAGATTTCTCAAAAAAGCTTATTTTGGTTTTCTAAACTTACTGATATTTAGTAATGGTTTTATGAATAATTACCAAAATAGTTTCAAGTTCGCCGATGGCTTGATTATTAGCAGCAATGGAGAAAGTGAAGATATTAAAAGGATAATAGCCAAAGCCTGGCTTGTTTTCCATAATTGAAAAACGTCTAGAAGCAGGAAAATAAGTCTGCAAAACAAGATTAGAATATTAGAGGCTAAAGTGATGACAGTGATGAAAAATGGTTCAGAAACGTGAGTGCTCCACCCCAAATTACTCCCTGCGTCCACACAATTCGGAAAATGGAGGAGGTTCTTCTAGATGTTTTACAGAGGAATTGTCTACGGATTCTTTTGGGTACCCATCTGACTGACCGTATTTCAAATAGTAAGCTGTATGAGAAAAGTGGTTCTACCTCGCTGAGAGAAAGGCTGAAGTGGCTAGAACACGTTCTGTGGATGAAGGATAGCCAAATCTGTGGATGAAGGATTGCTAAAGATTCTCCTTTTCGGCCAACCATCTAGGGCCAAACGAAAGGCAGGTCATCCCCAAATGAGGTAAGAGGAAGTCGTAAGGAAGGATTTAGTGGAAATTACAACTTCTTGGATGGGTGCAGCGAAGGAGGATTTGAACAGGTTTGAACAGGAGGAGGAGCGTGCGTAGTAGTTCCAGCCTCAGGCGGCTTGGTACTGCAGTGAGTCGTTAGTAATAGTTATAGTAGATGCCCTGGCTGTTTCCTGTTTGAGGTATGATGGTATCCACGTTATGAAGAGTATTACTGACTCCTTATTTAATCTTTTAAAATACGGTCCTGATAAAGAGAATCTGAATTTAAATAGTTAAAGAAGTTTCCAATTTCCTCTGATGTCTATAAAACTAATACAAAAGGTTAAGCTGGCTCAATACTGAGTACCAAGGAGACTGAGCCACTCTCTGGTGTTGGATTGTATTGTAACCTTAAGTTAAATTCTTATTTTCTAAATGATAAAATCTGATAGCTTTTTTTTAATTTACGCAATTTAAGATTCCAACGAATAAAGTTGTTAGTGGTTTTTATTCATTAGTGACCAGCCAGAGTTCCCGTTGGCCCCATTTGTCACTGCATATCAGGCATCCAAAGTTGAGAGGACTCAAAAAAAGCCTTGGAAGTTTAATTCTGGCTCCTTTTTTACTACTCATGAAGATAAATTAAATCAGCTTTTTGTTAATTCCTATGAAAAAAGAGGACAAAAAGTCATTATAGACTAGAAATGCCTACAATTCAACTTACAGTGTTATATTCTTCCGTGCAGCCAAGACCACTTGCCTTAGACTTTAGACCGTGGATTTGCCTATGTCTCCAGAGGCACCCAGGGCACAAGAAGGAGCCGCCAATCTTCCCGCAGGTTTGTTGCTGCCAGTATGTCCTCCCACTGAGGTTGGATTGATGCGTGCGGGCTACGGAGATATGTCTGGTACTTTCGACGCATGGTGTTTCTGGGTCTGCCACTGCGGCATGGACCCGATGGCTGCCAATGGAGCGCTGCATTTAGTAGTAGGAGATTGTCCATACGTAGTACGCGGCCAAGGTATCTCCATCGGTGGACACTTAAGATATATGTCACAAGAGGCTGTCCAGTCTTGTCGCGGATGGATTGGTTTGTTATTCTCTGCTGCCAACGGATGTTGATAATTCTTCTAAGACATGTGTTTTCGAAATCAAGTGTTCTTCTCTCTTGTTTCTGGTTCAGATGCCTGGTTTCGGCTGCGTAGAGCAGCACTGGCATAACATTGCTGTTAAAGAGTCGTAGCTTTATCCGTATAGAGAAGCTTTGGGACAGCCAAACTTTCCGTAATCTATTGAAGGCCCCATTGGCTTGGTCAATTCTTGTGAGCACTTCTTTTGTGGTTGATCCGGTGCTTGTTATTATGCTTCCAAAGTATTTGAAACGGACGGCTTACTCTATCTGTTAGTCTTCGCAAGTGTTGCTCAGGGGTAAATCTGTGGTAGCCATGCATTTTGTTTTCTTATTATTTATTTTCAGGCCGACCTGGCCACCTCTCTCCCTCACTTTGTCAAGGAGTTATTGGAGTGTTTGCTTGTATGATTCCAGGACGGCGATGTCGTCAGCGAAGTCTACATCACTGAGGCGTATTTCTGGATTCAGCTGGATTCCGTCTGTGCTTGTACTTCGCAGTATGTAATCAATGCCCACTTGCAGACGGAAAAAAGTTTATTTACTTTTTCTGGGTTTGTTCGCCATTTTAACCAGCAATTCTGTTGCTTGACGATTATCTCTACTTAAATACAACTTGTAGTAATAGTTGCTAATTAAGATTCTTCTTTCTTCTCTTCTTTTTACTATTTTATTATTGACATGCTCGTAGCAGCACAGACCTATCAAAGGGAATAATAATAATATACCCTATTCACAAGCAAGCCAACTCAAGCAATCTCCACAAATTAAACAACTAGATTTAAAATTTTTAAGTTGTCCTCACTAAAGTCGTTCAAGTTCCTTTCAAGTCGTCTCCATTGAAATGATAGTCGATTCTTAAAACAAAAAAATTTAAATAAGAGTAAAACTGATGAAAAACTTGTTTCCAAAACCTACGACATTTAATCAAGGTACAGTTTTTTTTTTTCTTAAGCTCAAGAAGGTAAAGAAAATCTATAGAAATTTTTCTCGTCAAGATTTTATCGGTTTAAGAAATGGTCTTTCGCCTCCTTATTTCTCGATCCCTGACTAGTGGACCCGATCTATTTCACACAAATTTACAAAAACCAGCACTTCAAGGAACAGGTCGTTAGTCACGGCTCGTCCAAGATAGTCATGAATACTAAAATCAAACACAGACCCACTCCCTCGAAATCTTAAGATGTTTTAAATTGTCATTTACCGCCAACTCCATTTTCTTACTGTTTTTGCCAGTGAGAAGAACATAAGCCGGGGATTTTAGAATAGTCAAAACATTCTAAATATCGTAAAAACCAGACGAAATATGGAAAATGGATTGAAGTAATCCGTCTAGTGCCTTTTAGGGATATTCACTAATAGTAACCGAAACTCTAAAAAAAAGTAATAGTGATGACAATATATTCATTAAGAGAATTGGTTTTTATAATGCTTCTAAATATATAAACATTCGTTTTGTTTAAGGTTACCAGTCAAAATGAGCCGGAAAAAATTGATCAAAATCTTAGAAAAAGGAAGAAAAACCCTTAAAAAGTGGAGGGATCTCGATAAAAATTCAATGATTAAATTTATTTCATCTAAATATCGTGAGAATCCAGTGACAGCATATAAACTAAAGAATTGGTAAAATTTGTTTAGTTGAGAGTTACCCGTCAAAATAAGCCTTGGAAAATTTGCCAAAATCTTAGAAAATAGGAAGACCCCCCCCCAAAAAAAAGGGGGAGTGATCTTGATGAAAATTAAATTATTTAAAGACGTTTAAACATCGTGAGAACCAGACGGGATACGCATAATTGACTGAGGTAATCCCTCCGTTTTGCTCATATTAGAGTAACAATTATTCACGTACTTAGCCTTAAAATAAATTTCAAAATACCCGTAAACAGATATGTCAAAAATGTGGCACGTAATTTAAAACTAGTATTTTTGGCAGTATCAAAAAGTCGTAACATTCGCCTGGGAATCGGATTTATATTTTTATTTCTTATTGAAAACGAAAGATGTTCTGAAGAACATTTCAAAGTTACTGACCTTTCTTGCTTTCTTCAAGTGGCATATATTCTTGCATTTCTTCTAAAAGATGTCGAATATCTTCGGAATCTCTGGAGATGCTTGCTAACTCTTCAAGGTTGAAGTCTGGCATAATTTGTTTTCCAAGAATTATTTGACTTAAAACGCCTCCTAGCCCGCTTGTCCCAGGCCTCTGCTCTATTAAAAGAAGAAAAGATATATAGCCGTTGGCTTCACTAAAGTTAATTCTATGAGCATGTTTTAACTACAGAGCTCTTCAAAAGTTACTATGTCACTGCATTGTTAAGCTTAGATTACCCATGCCAATCTTTGATATATATGTGTGTGTGTGTGTGTGTGTTTGTTGTTGTGTTTTTTTGTTATTTTTCTATGTCTCCGACTTTGTCTGACTGCAAGCTGAAAAATGAGATAAGCTGTTCAAGCTAGTGACGTCGATATTTTGAAGAATAATTTCGGAAACATGACATCGGACATCGACTATAGAAATCTTCAAAAATACATTGATAAAAAAATGGAATGACATTGCAATTACGTTATGTAGTAGTGCCTTATCATTGACAGTAAAGGCCTGAGTTACCAACCCTAGTTACCAAAGCGAGTATGGGTGGCGACCAAAAGCTCTTTATATAATAATAATATTATAATTTACTTATATCGGTAATTGTATATGTGTAATATATATTATTGTTGTATGATCACGCTCAATAAAATTTTTTCGAAAACGAAAATGTCCCCATTTCTTTTAGTTAGATTTTTTTGGGTTATCGAATATTCTTGAAGTAGAACGAATCGTGGTTAGTCTAGAGTCAGCAGTGAGAGTGTTAGGATTGAAAAATGAATAAATTTGAGAAAGAGAGAATTAGGTCGAATCTTGTGATTATGGAAAAACATTTGATTTTGGATGACAATTTTCTCGAATTATCTCTTCAACGAAAGATATTTTCTCAGGGAACACTTGACAATATAATTAAAACTGATTCTCCCCCATTGGACTATTGTATGAAGCTTTGACGACGTGACTCAAATGATTTAACACAATTTATTGATATATTAATTGAAACAAAGCAAAATAATATCGTGTATATACTTTTGAAAACATTACCATAAATTCTATGTACATCGCTCCCCACCTTCGAAAGAGGTAGTGTAACGTCACAGAGTTACTCCTCTCCCATCCCCCTCTGAATTTATCGAACGAGAATCAGTTTCTTTTTAGCTGTGAGAGAGTTGATATCGGAAATCAAAAAATGTTCTATACATGCCCACTATGTATGCACACTCTTGGCAGTTGGTCATCACGTAAGAATTGTACAATTATTGATGAATATAGTGAAAAGTGCAAATTATGCAATCCATGTAAATTACATAGAGGATATGCAGTACAAATTAAAGGCTGTAATTCATGTCTTGAAGAGATTAATGACTCTCACCCTAGAGGGCAACTGTGCTCCAATTGCCGCTATGATAAATGTGATCAGTGGGAGAATACTTATCCTGTTTTAATTGGAAAGAACCCTAAACGTGATTTTAGTTTATTTCTACGAGATTGGTAACATCGTAGTTTTAAATTATTTTGGGAGGAAGAATCAGGTCTACGATTCAACTGTTGGGGTAACAAGACAATTTGCTTTTTACGTCATCGTTGTGACGACACTGCCTATTAAGACTATAAACCTAGTGATTTTTATTTGGCAGTTACCGAATGTGATTCACCATTTGAAAACACTGTATATGATATTGCTTCAAATAGACAAATTGAAACACGTGAATTTCACAATATGAATGCAAATAGTATCACTGACTATACAAAGAGATACTATACAAAGTTACATTGTACTGTAGAAAATGTGACCCTGACTTTGCAGCCAATAAAGATCAATATACAGTGAATTCAAATGATCTACCAACATTGGTGGTTCTCGACAGTTGCCTATACACCGAAGAAGAAGAAATTTAAAGTGTAGAAAAAAACATTGTTGTATACATACATTTTTTCTATTAATAAATAAATTCACATACATTTTTTAAGCACTTTACTCGTAGGGCACTAAAATCAATATTATACAAGTCTGTGAGGATATTTTCCACCATAAAGTCGTTCAGACATGGATTGTCCACATAAATGTTGAAATACTGCTTGTAAGCATAGCCGCGACATCTGAACACGAAATATAGTAGTGCATGGAAACCGAAACTTTTAGTCGTCAGATCCTGTACTCTCTTCCGATTTTAAACAATAGTTTTCCCACCGCTTTCAATGTAGTTGCTGATGTCTGGAGTGTAGAATGTATAGGGTACGCCGAGAAGATCAAAAAATTTAATCGTCTTCAATGTTTGAAAGATGCACAGCCAATGGCCAGTGTTCACAGTCGACGGACTGCTATTAACAATGATTAGAGTATTGTTGGCACTTTGAATTTTTCCAAGGAAGCCTGAGGGTAGACAATAGGATCTGTATTTGGACATGTAGGGGTCCTTATTAAATATATTGATTATTTGACTGGTGTTCGTGGTGCAAGGTCTAGTAGAACACTGCCTTCGGGCGTGATTTCCTAATAGGTTTTAAATTGATTTAATGAGATTAGTGCAATACTCTCAGTCAAAGCATCGGCAAATGTACACTCTAAACGCACACTCCCCGTTCGTACTTTACTCATATCCTGGGTCCCCGATAGGTCTAGTACAATGATACCATGTGTTTTAGCGAACATTTCTTCGGTTATACCATTTTCAAATATTTGTGAATCATGATCTAGGGTTTGCATTGTCCACTCAAACAATGTCCTACAGGATTTATCAAAAGATAAATTGTAAAGCGGGATTGCGTTTACTTTGCAGAGAAGAGATGAAAGCCCAAACATCTCAAATTTATATGGGCAGCCAGTCCACGATCTTATTGCAATAGCGCTTTTTACAAATGCCAATGCTAATTTTGACAGAATTTCGCAATTGATAAAGGATGAGTCGGTGAAGGTGTGTGAGCCTGTGGCAATATGGCGTTGATTGGTGATTGTATGAGGGACAAGTAGTTTAATGTTATTTCCACTGGCTCTCAGTTTTTCCACTGCCAAAGCAACAGATCTCATAACCTGCTGCTTTCGTACATGTAGTATTGCCGAGGTGAGGGAGAGACTTACATCAGGATTGGCAGGAAGTTCCTTTCGTAAACTGAAATTGGATGGAGCAAGCTTCAATTTTATATCCACTTTAATTTTGGGTGGTAGCCATTAGGGTATATTAAATATTTCATGATATATTTTTCCAACTAGATGTAATTCACTAGTTGTAGCATTTTTAAGTGCGTCTGTACTATTAGTTTAAGTAATATATTCATATCCACTGGAGGTGCCTCTAAATTCCTTGTATGATTTGGGTGTCATCAACATAAACTGCATATAGCTTGTATAATTCAAAAGATTGTTGCTTGTGCTCACCAAAGTGCCATTTATGTAGACACTGATTTGACGAAATAAATTATGTAATATACAATTTTCGTTGGATATTCCATGAGCACGAACTGGCATTCCATTGTCAGATATCCGGACTTTCATTTGTAAATCTATAAATCTTGAAGACATGTCCATAAAGTAGCCTTCATTGGAATAAATTTGAAAGTGGATATTATCGGAGAGGGGTTGTTGTGGATAAAATTGTTCATAGTATCCATGTTTTACACTCACATCGACATTTTCTGCATTGAATAGATTTAAAGATGAAGTGATCGAAGGTTGGGAATCCTTATGCGGTAGATATCCATTGTTCAGTCTATGAAAAGAAATTGAGTTTCGATCTAACAATTCTCTTCCTGGGGCTTCTTCTTCTGTTTACTCTATGTGTCGTCTTTTTCCTTCTTTTCTTTGAAAGGGGTGATGTCTTTCGTTTCTGACCTGAGTAGAGACTGATGAGTGGTGCACTGTTTCTCGACCTTTTTAAACCTTTTCCATTTTGTTGAGATTTCAATTGTTCGCCAAGGATTCGCGCACTGGACCTAAGATTTTCCGAAGCACTTTTTTAAAATCCTTGCCAGAGCTCCAATCGTATAGTGTAGAGGATGCAGAATCTGTCGCAGCCGGTACAATATTTTTTCTAGCCAGAGTTAGTGCAGAGCGAAACAGCTTAGCAAACCAACTGCCAAGACCATAGCACGATATTGATGAGCGACCTTTGTAATAGTCCATTCCATTGCCCAACTGTCTTGGCACAAGAGTATTAACATAGCAGTCAATATCAGGACAAATGAATACCACTTTTCTATTAGACATCTTGTTTTTGAACACTGACAACGATGAGTCTAAAATGGCATGTAATCACAGTCAAACCTTTTGATATTGCTAGGAGATCACCTAATTCAGTTCTTTGTGTTAACTGGCAGAGTTCCAAATAGGAAGTGATTACGGGGATATACTGAAGATGCTTTATATTGTAGTGGTGAATATGTTCTTGATTGGTTTTTCGTTCAAGAACTCGTAGGAGGGGAACGTTGCTATTGCCTACTCTGGATGTTTCAACAAATTAAGCATAGAGAAATATACAAGTGTCCTTAGAAAAGGCCGGTGGGTAGTCAGCAAAAAAATAGTGTTTCCAGCACTTTTATCATTGATTATATTGAGCTTAAAGCCAAGAACATCTGTTAGGTTATCATTGAGAATAACCTTTTCATCGGCAATGGGTGAACTAGTGTAGATCTCACCCTCTTCCTTTGAATAGTTGAAATGAAAGGCTCCTTTTTTACGACGGAAACTCTTCTATTGATAGAACGACATAAATCATTCATACAGGTTAGATCTTTGTATGGTAATTCAACATATGGATAATTTATCAAATTGATCATTTGAATTTTATGCTGTTCGCTATTGGGTGGTGGCGGCCAATCATAGGGTCTAATTTTTATATCATATTTGCGATCTTTTCTGAGGATATCATATGTATTTTTGAGAATAAAGTCGACAAGAGCCACTTCATACGCGCCGTCGAATTTGATAGTGGGAGAGAGTTTCGTCCAAAAATCACTTTTTTATTCAAATCATTGTAGAGAGGATTGGAGACATTAGACGTGAATGTCACATAGAAATCCTTTGGCATTGATAATGTCTTAAACTGCAACCCAAGGATCAAAATCAGAGTTTTATCCTAGCCAACGAACAAACAATTGTCTCTTGCTCCTGCAAGTACGGCTCTTTAATATCTTTTCAATTTGATAAATCGCACCACTGTTTCTAACTTTTTGTAGTTCAAATTCATAAAAACCGAGGAGGATATCATCATCTTTGGTGTCTCGTAGTCGATATGTTGTGGGTTGGGTGTCTAGGATTTTGGACACTTTAAAAAGTTCAGTGCTCCATAAATAATTTCCTTTTCGAAAATATTGGTGGTTCTATTAATTCGAACAGTATCACCAACATTGAATTTCTTCACATTTTTGTTAATGTTTTTTCACTGGAATATTGCTTTAGAAAAGAATCAAAAGTATTTTCACTGCAATGAACTGAGGGATAATACTGGACAGTGATCGATGTGGTCGTTGGTTATATATTTGCATGATTTTATGTAAATCATGAATAAAAGCAGCAGTATTTTTCAGCGTGCAATATCACGAAATTAATAGACAAATAGTTCTTATCAATCGTTCAGCCAATGCAGCCTTTATCGGACTGTGACTATGATATAGCTTTGTATTATATTTCAATAAAACCTTTTGCACATGAGGATTATCAAATTCACTACCACAGCCACTTTGAATTTTTCTATAGCAATCTTTTTCAAGAATACTTTCTAAAGCCTAAGCAACTTCAACACCTCTCTTTGATCGCAATGAAATAGCATATGCATATTGACGAAAGACACTGATTGCCTCTAGAATATATTTGTAGGGTGTATTGTGACGTCTTTAAATCACATCTAGAGTTAAAAGATCTGTTTGCATTATATGCAGAGGGAAAAAGGCTTTAGTTGGTGGATATTGTTTGCCACGAAGCCTGAGTGTAACTCAGTTCATTTTCTAGATACTCTTTTGCATTTTTAATATGCTGCCACCTATGTCAGAGGCAACTTTCGAAAGCGTTGTGGAGGAACTTAGACTTCCCACTTCACAAATATTTTCATAGACATGTTTTAAAACTTCATCCATTTGAACACAAACACGTAGTGTAATGTCCACTCCCCTTTTGTGCACTGAAGGGGGGGTGCTTTTGACGGTGAGTTGATATCAATATGTCTTCGCTTTTGTCTAGCCGTCATCATCGTCGGTGTTATCAAATCATTGCTTCTTATGCTACTAGGAGTGGTAGTAATTTCCAAGATTGATTTAAAATCTTCTTCTTTTTCTTCTTCTTTAAATGTTGTTGGCGTTGTTAGAGGACTGACACCTCTACTATATTCTCTTAATTTCTTTAGAATTGGCTAATTGCCAATAAGACTTTTGGGGACGTTTGATGTATTTAGAAAGGTGTATAGATTATTGTCAAATGGTAAAAGTCCTTTACGATTTGTAACTATATCACAAATTAAATCAAGTAGATTATAACCTTTTCCCTGAATTATAATTCGTTTCCCAGTGCTATCGACTTGAACTTTATGATAATCATCACCACCAATTTCCAACATGAGATATACTAATACTCTTTTACTATGTTCTCGATAGGTCACTGGCAATAGGTTTCCAATTGATGTCTCTATTGAATTCAATTCTTCCCGTTGATTGTGTTGTTGCTGCTGCTGCAGAATCTTGAGGAAATGTTTCTGTTTGGGGTGGGGTGGGGATCTGTGACGGTGGCAGGTCTCTCACGATAAGGTCTATGTTTGTCCACACGACGTAGTACATCTTGAAGTAAAACTAGCTTGTTGTCATCGGAAATATTTTCATCATTAATGAATTTGTTTGGATTGTCTTCAAAGTGTTCAGCTGGTGAGAGGAAAAGTTCTATTGGAGTCAATTTATAGGGTTTAGCCATCTAGAGAAAACTGTTTACGAGTTCTGTGATTATTGGTAGTAAAAGTGTTAAAAAGCTGCCGTCCGCTTGAAGGAGAAGTTTTCTTTCAAAATGTTTTCCTTTTTTTGCAGTGAACGATGTTACTTTGACTGTTGTCTAACACCTTCTGGCAAGTGTACATTGCCCTCAGTTAAATTTAAACAAAGTTCAGATATTAGATTAATAAATTCTTTGTCAACACCATGTTTGAGTATGGCCTTCCTGAGTGGGGGTTTTGAAGTAATTAGAACAGAAAATAAGTGTCTATTTTCGTGCAGTTTTTTCAATGTCTTGATGGCAACTAATAGCCTTTTCTACTGTTCACCGGAAGATATACAGTAATTTCTTTGTCGAAAATATCTATGACTACACGTAGATCCTCGGGTGTATTCTGATTAAGATCTAGCAAAATATATCCGTAGGAATTATTTGTCGCCTGACTGTACGCTGAAAGTAGAAATTTGGGAGCACCGGGATATATTTGCTTATTGAGACTTAATAGAGAACTTGAATCATGAACAACTCGGTAGATAATATAGACTGTGCAGTTCAAAGAAAGGGTTCTCATACTCTTGCTCTGATGAAACAGATTGTGTGGAACTAGGGTTATGGAAATGTGTTCATGATGAGAGCGAACAGTAAATAGTTGTAGCATTTCCTGTGAGAACTGTTCAATCGATTCAGCTAAATCATCAATAATCAGCCATGAGTTTGACTCAATAATATTGAAAACGTCAAGTCCTCGTATGAATTGCGTTGGCATGGACGTGGCAGTGGCAATAGCTTTTATTTGGTCATAGAACTCCTGCTAAATACTATAGCAATAGTAAATTTTCTTTGGTTTTTCCAAAACCATTTTATTACAATTTTTAATTATTTCAGCTAAAAGTGTCGCTTTCCCCGACATTGACTGGCCAAAGAGAAACGATCTGAATGGTGTTTTAAATTGATACATACTATTGCTGCTGTTGACAACAGTTGGACTACAACTAACTGTAAACCATACTTGTCTAATGAATAAAAAATAATAATTTTCCCTTAAATCTACTTAGTACATTAATCAACAGCAACAACAAAACACATTTATTCTTTTATTAACAAAACTTTTTGTCCAACAACAATAACAATAATAATAGAAAAATATTTTTCATTTATTGACAAAAAACTTAAAATACAGCAAGAACAACAATAGCAGCAGCACAGTTGAACATATTTGTAGACAAAATATGAGTAAACACTATTTACAACATTTAAAAGATGAGAATCCCCCCAAGGGCCCCCCTCGGGGCCCAAGGTGGGGCCAAAGGCTAACCGAGGGCACCCCCCCCCCCCCCCCCCCGGGGCCAAAAGCTGGCAGCCACGGGCTGGAAAGGGCGGCGGGTAACCAACTCTGTATACAATAGCAGCAAAAGTAAAATGATGACGATGAAGATTATACTGAACAATTTTTTTTCGTTATTTTAAGTTGATTTTTCCAGACCGAGTTGGTTTCGATAGTCCATACATTCAACTTGATCTGAAATTCAATAGCGACCGTAGGGGAGTACTGTTACACCATTCTTGAGCACATAGACCTTGTCGGATATACAAGACATGGCATTTTTTTCCCACTCTAACAGTATAGTTCCTATATTTTAGAGAGAAAATTGCCATTACTTTTGCTTTTGGCACTAGACTACTGCTCACACAGTTTCTGTAGACACTCATGTCGAAATTATTTTTACAAAGTGTGTAGGTACCCCTTAGCACGCCTGTTTTACATCCTTACCGTGTCTTACCACACAGTAAACTTTGGGACCGGGAAACACCCCATTGGATATAAAATCACTGCCCGTCTCAGCCTTTGGCATTAGTAGTTGATGGGTGGCCTGACGTTTCACCAACTCGGAGTAGATGCTCTCATTCCGATTCGTGTAATCCATCCGCGGGCCAATGTGCACCCCGTTTCCCAAATCATTCAATAAATCCCCGGTTTTAACTTTTAACAACAGAGAATCTGTGTCCCAATAGTAAACTTGAACCTCCCCCTTCCTTTGGCCATTGTACCTTGCACACACTGTAAAAGAACGACAACATGAGTTTCTTGGAAATTTCATGTACTGAACTCCCCCCCCCCCGCAATATTCTTATTCAGAACAACATTTTTCTTTTTTCTGTATAGCAGAACCATATTTGGGTCTATGCTCGTGAATGTTGTAAAGCTGGGGTCGGCGATAATTCGTGCACATTCTCTGGGGAAGTTACGACGTCACAATGTGATCTGTTTCGTACGCTTTCACATATTTTTCCAAAAGCTGAGTTTAAAATAAGTTTATACATTTCCTTTTGAACTTTAATTTTTGCCTGTGAGCGTTTACTGACAAAGGTTTCAATAAACGTTTTCAAGTAGGGTTTTTGATCAAATTGCAGGACCTTGTCTATTTTTGTGATCCAGAAACGATTGGTCACCATCCACCGCAATAGGACGTGGTGAACAACAATTTTCTTTTTCGGGTCTAAATCTGCAATTAGTTTCTGCTTGGAGGGGATCCAATGCATTCCCGTATACTCGACCAAATACCAATTGTATGGGCTCAAAGTCTCCTTGGTCACAGGTCTATTGACACACGGAAAAAAAATTCTTTTACAGTGTCATGGAGTTCCAATGGTATGTGTCCGTCAATTTCAAAAATCCATCCTTGTGGACCATTTTCCGCAACAGTGTGAATGTTGGGGATGTCACAAGGATATTCAAGTCATTTGTAATTGCCACACGGTAAACTATAGTGAGACACTGCCGAGGGGCACAATGAGTTCATAACAAGAAAAACAGCATTGATTTTACACCATCAGCAGAGTTCTGCCCAGTTGGATCCGTTGTTAAGACGCGATCCCCATGAAAAACATATCCCCCCTCATAGATCTTTCCACAAATAGGTGTTGATCCACATCGGTGATTAAACCCATTTCCTCCCTACTTATTTTTAGAATTAAGTCCATGACGAGGTGCGGTGTTGAAAAATACTAGCCAATGTCTAGCCCCAATTTTAATAAATTTGGTCTGTGTTTTTGCAGACAATGTCTAAAAGAGTCAGTACATCACTGGCCAAGTACATTCTACAATAATCCCAACTATTTTTACAACCACCCTTAGCCCATACCCTCTTAGCGAATTCGTAGTCCTCGACAGTGCATTCACTATCAGTAAGTGAATTCAACAATGCTTCAATGGGATTGAGTTTCTCCTCAATTAACCTTGCGCCAGAGCAGTAATAGTCATATGAATAAATGCCTTTACAAGTCAGTAAGTCATACATTTCACTGTCTGGACAGCACTGCTTGAACAGAGGCAAACTATCGAAATTGTCACTTTTATGCACCTGAATTAGTTGACTCAGAGCCTTGGGGAAAAAACTATAAGAATCTAAAAAACGGATTTTATTCCAACACGTAAGTCAAATATCCACTGCCTGCAATTTGAATTCTAAAAAAAACAGCTTCTCAGCAGATTTGGGTATAATAGTGCAGGTAAATGAGTTATTTACCCATGGACTATCTACACCCCTTCCCTCCCTTTGCATATGCGCCAAAGCCGGTACAATAAATTTCAAATCATAATATGAATTGTGAATGAAAACTGGTATAAAAAACTGCTGGCTTACATTCGAATTGCACTATTGGTGTGCCACACCCCGAAAATTACTACACCTGACGATATTTTCTGCCACATGTGATCGTGGTCCCTGACTTTCCCCTTCCTCCCTTAATCTTTTTCCCCTTAGTCCCTTTCCCCTTTATCCCCTCTTCAAATTCCCCCTTACATACACAGCATATTTTCTTATTTTTAATGGCCAGGCGATCCTCTGCTGACAATATCATCGGATAGTGTGTATTTCTCAAATGGGAAATAGCACCAGTTGCAGTGACAATTAATTTAGTCAATGCTTTGATCATGAAATCATTCTCATCCAACGTCTCGAATATTTCTAACAATCACATGGTGTTAGAGCTGTCTCGTTGTTCGTGGGCATAGGAAACTGTGATGGCTCGATGTTCTTTGATACAATTTGGAAATTGTGGGTCATTCACATCCATAAGCTTGGCCTCACACTCTAAACTTATTTTATCGCTTTGTATAAGCGTATTCTGAAAATTTTTAAATCGTTAAATTGCTCGGTTACCTCCAACTGTCTCAACCGTTTGATAGCCGTGTCTTTTGTGGTGTTTCATGGGATTTTTTAACTTTAATTCGGTCCAAAATCTAGACAGGCACATTTGGCAGTAGTATCATGTCCCATGTGTTTTTCGTTCCACCAAAACTCTACTAATATCAGTAATGGGATTGAACTGACCAATTGAATCGGGTTTACTAGGTAGTATGTACAACAACCAAACCCAGTGTTTCACCGATTCAAAAGATGGCACTCTTACTGGAAATATTACACCCTTTTTTGCGAACGCACACCCTCTTCAAATTCCGTTTCATATTGTAGCACTTTAACACCGATATTTAGATGCGCGTTGGCCCGTTCAAAAATATCTATCGCCCTGAGTGTTACAGGAATTGTTTCTGCTAAACAAGATAAATCTACTGGGGGAAAATCAGACCCCTCCTTCCCATGCACGGCGCAGTTTTCCAAATTTTTGTTTGAAGAGTCACAAAATGAAGCGTCACAAAACAAAAATTTGGACTACTAACCAGTAGTCCAAATTTTTGTTTGAAGCGTCACGTGCAAGAAGTTCGAAAGCCGATATGAGGAAAGCGTACATGAAACATTTTTGGCCTGTTTCGAAACAGATTCGTTGAATGCTCTGACATCCTTCTAAATCAGGATTATGTTTTAATTCAATACCCCTTGGCCCACTCCCCCCTTAAAATAGTTTTTTTTTATAATTTACATATATTTACACTTAAATTTTCAACAAACAAAACCACTGAACCACTACCATTATCATTATAATTGTTGATATCAGAAACAGTATTGTCGACCAATTGCACAAATATACTCTCGTAATTTTCCAAATGAGGGTACAACACCAACATTTCGGTGTGCACTTAATTGTCATAGACCTCACAATGACTCTCATATAGATAAAATATTTTTAAAACAATTGAGGCCTTAATTGAGTCCCGCCCCCCCCACATATGAATTCGGTTTTCTAAAAGCGCATAAATATTCTCTGCATATTCATAAATAATATATATGGGATCTGTTATAAAATTTTCTGCCGTGAGTGTATTAAATGGATCGCCAAAGGTTGCAGTGAAACGCCTATTGTATTCAGAATTGAATTTGTTATCTAAAATTCTGGTAGTGACGAGAATTATGTATCATTAACCCCTCCTCGTTGTTTAGCATCACTACCTATACCCTTTCCCCTTGTATAGAATCACTACCTAAACCCCCTCCCCCAATTTTTCAACAATAGGGTTGGTGTGTGAAGTGAAATCTCCCAGTTCGCTTAACATAGCCTCTAGTGTTTTAGGAATATGTAAATCCATCCAAGCCATTCCATTTTCATGATCAATTAAATTAGATTGAACCGGGACAATATTCATTAAATCTGAGGGGGAAGGATTCTCATTTAACTCTGTGGAAAAATTATCTAAATTTGCATAGTATTCGGACTCAACCAAGGTAAATCATCCTCTGAAGTAACAACATTGAATTGTTCAACTATGCTAGCGTCTACATCTAAAGAATTACTATTAACATTAAAATAATGTCCCAATAAATTATCTGCCCATTCCGAGTCGTTAATGATTGTAGCATATGTATCATATAAATTCTCACTACCTTAATAACACTCTCGTACATGAATATCATGAAACTCCATTGGCGCTTCAATTGAAACCGTTTTCAAAATGCGATCACATAGTTTGTGACTTGTTTCTTCAGATGGGGGAGAAGGTAGTGCGTATGATAAGACACCCGTTCTAATCTATAAAAAAAACAGCCACTTAATTTCAACGTGTATAAAACACCCTATTTTTTAAGAAAGTCGAAAATTGGATTAATAGCAACTATTTTTTCTAATCGTTTAAAACATGTGCTTAAAAAAATAAACACTTAGTATTAGTAGTAGTCGTAGCAGAAGCAGTAGCAATGCCACTATCCGTGTGCGCATAGTGTCATTTGGCTAGTTTTTAAGTTTTGTAATTGCGTCTATTTCAAAAACTGACATCAGGTACTTATTTCTATACCAATAACAATAGTGAAACTACTTTTTCAGTTAAAAATTGAATTTTAATACTCATAAGTTTGCACTATTCATTATACTATCTTAGTTTTCTTAGCAAATAATCTAGTGGAAAGAAAAATAACAAATATTGCAGCGCTTGCGCTGTCCAAACTAAAATAATAAAAATCACACCCTGCAGCATACTTAATAGCAGCACTAGTTAGCAATATAATAGTCACAAATTTGCAATATTCATTATACTATCTCAGTTTTCTTAGCAAATTATCTTGTCGAAAGAAATATAAGCTGCGCTTGCGCTGTCCATACTAAAATAATGACATCATATCATAGTTTCATCTTCATGTACTCAAAATGGAAAGCAATTACCACATGAAAATATTTATCAAAAGCAACACCTGCCCTACCCCTCTCGCGATTCATAAGATTTACGCTAGAAAATATGTTGTTAATTTGAGTGGAAAAAGCACTTTTTTTCTATGAAACCTTTTCTAAGCTTATGTGCTAAATCATAGGATTTAGCAGGCCGGATTCATGCACTTGACAGAATTCAATAATTACAGCCTGTTTACAGAGGTGATTAAATCAGTCTGAAGTATTAGTGTCGAAGGGGAGCAAAATATTTCCTTGGAAAGAATTAATCGTTAACGGTTACTAACCTTTTTTTCGAGAAATATCAATAAATTTAAACTTACATTAAGATCTGCAGTAGTAGCTTGCGGGCCATCAACTTCACTGGCATAGAGTGCAGGTCTTGAAGCCTGGGCAACTTCACTTTCTTGCATAGATGGGACAGATGGCCTTGCATTGTGGGCGAGGGCATTCTCGCCTTGTATAGGCTGCGTAGAAGGGGTGGCATAGAGAATCCCTGAATGTCTTGAGTGGTTAGCATTCTCAATCCTCGGCCTTTTTTGGCTAGGGGGACATTGCTCAAAATTTTCCTTAAAAAAAACTTGTAGTTTCTTATGTAGAAAAAACCGTACAAACTGTAGTAAAAAGCCAAACTCGTCCCCTATTACACACCCCATCCCCTCGCCCTCTTCAATATCGATGTTAGTATATGCAGTTTCCACTTTGTTTATTCATTGTTTGTTCTACTCTAAAGAAAACAAAATAGAAATTAGCCAATCGGAAGTTTAAAAGAAGGAATTCGTTTAAAAGTCCATCTCTAAAGAGGCTATCTATTCTTAGATTATGGGGTGTAGAAATAGTTTGACATCGTGCACAGTTCAAGCAAAGACATCTTGTTATTTAGATTCGACAGAGTTTTAAAAAATTCTATGATTATGTGTAATACAATTGTTTTTTTTTTGATTATGCAGATCTTAATGATCAATGTTGGAAGAAGCCAGCCTTATTTACACATATGTTCTTGTTAATTTAGGCAGGACACGAGCGAAAAGATTTATTCACAACCCCACCCCTCTCGATACGTATTCACACACGGTTTTCTTTAGATCGCTAAGAGAGATATGCCCCTGTCTTGATGGTTTTAACGTATGAAGGAGAAAAGACACTTTTTTGAGTAAATAATTTCTTTTAGAACGAATTAAATGGTAATGAATAGTGGGAGGGGTTTACGTAGTGGAAAAAAGAGTATATTTTGAAACAAAGCAAAGTATAAATATTTTTTGGGGGTAGTATACCCTGAATTTGAATATATTAGGGAGGGGGTGTGGGGGGCTAAAATTCACTTCCGACATAAAAATGATTTTATTTAGAAAAAACAAAGAAAATTTACTAAACAGAACTCACATTATAAATTTGTGTAGGTAAAACTTCTAAATCCATTGAATTCGATGTTCGCTCCATAATGTCTTGAAACGGAGTGTTACTTTATCCTGAAACCGTGATCATTATAAACAAAATTTCAAGTCGGAATTGTGAGGTATGAAAAATTACTTAATGTCATTGACCTAGAAATAGGTGTCAATGGTCTTGTACAGTTAGTATTTCCGACTCCCTTGATTGGACTAGAAAGAGACACGTGATCTTGTAAAGTTAGTATTGCAGCCCTCTGATTGGATGTCATCTTGTCCCCCCTGTATTCTACCTCGTCGGAGGTCAATGACATTGTACTGATCGTATGTAAATATGCATTTCTATCTTCATATAGAAAACATTGTACATAGATCCTATGTAATTTATTTTTCTTCATGATGCAAATGAAGAAAATAAAGTAAATGTATTTAGTGTAAACATCACAATGTTCACACTAAATAAACTACAGAGATTTCATATCGAAGGGTTTGTCGTAAATAGACTCGGGGCGTACCTATCTGAAATAGCCTCCCGCACATCATTGGCGGCTCTGGATCGGCTTCATCATTTAAATACCAGGTCAAAGGGTTTTTCCTCAGTTGAGAAGCAGGATGAGAGTAGGTTCCTTGTGAGTATTAACTAAAAAATAAGTTTTTTAACTGAAAGTAAGGAGCGACATTAAAACTTAAAACGAACAGAAATTATTCCATATATGAAAGGGGCTGTCCCCTCCTCAACGCCTCGCTCTTTACGCTAAAGTTTTTTATTGTTTTAAAAAATAAAGTTGTGAGACAGAGTCAAACTTTAGCGTAAAGAGCGAGGCGTTGAGGAGGGGACAGCCCCTTTCATATACGGAATAATTTCTGTTCGTTTTAAGTTTTAACGTCGCTCCTCACTTTCAGTTAAAAAAATTTGTTTTTTTAGTTAATTTCTGAACGTTTTTGAATTAATGCAACTTTGATTTTGACTCACCGTACATGAATAATTAAAACGAAATTCGCGTATTAATTTTCCTTTTTGGCTAATTGGCTTTCTCAAAATTTTGTTCTGACGTAACTTACGAATTAATTCACGTAACTAATTTCTATATTCGTATAATTTCATATAAGTATATATATGTTTATTAATCCACATTCATAAACAAATAAATAAATTAAACAACACTTTCACGCTGGAGAAAACCTACGAAGGTTTGTGATCGCGCGAAACTCCACGTAACTACTTACCTATTAACACAACTATTTACATAAACCTCAACTATTTGATTAAAAGTATTTTAAACAAACCAAAAATAGATAAAATGTATCCTATATATATATATATATATATATATATATATATATATATATATATATATATATATATATATATATATATATATATATATATATATATATATATATATATATATATATATATATATATATATATATATATATATATATATATATATATATTTTTACTTCTATATTTTTTACTATTATTATATATATATATATATATATATATATATATGTATATATATATATATATATATATATATATATATATATATATATTATATATATATATATATATATATATATATATATATATATATATATATATATATATATATATATATATATATATATATAATAATAGTAAAAAAATATAGAAAAATAAATAAATAACTGAATTAAAAATGATAATACATAAATGAAATATAAAAGAAAAATAATAATAACCAATCCAGTCTCCATCACTCACTATACTCAACTCCCTCTCCCCTCCCTCACCCTGCCAACCTTACCTTAGCTCCTACCCACCCTTACGTTCCCAGCCCACCCTTACCTCATCAGCTCTTCTTCCTCCCCTACCCAGCCTACCAACAATAATAAAATTTAATAAATTCCCCCTAAGAAATAATCTTTTAAATTCTTTTTAAATTGAGGTACATGTTCTGCCGCTCTAATCATCAATGGTAGCTCATTCCATACTGATGGACCCAGGTGTTTCATTGAAAATGAAGACCTGGTACCACGACGCAAATCAAAAACTATATTATAACTTTGCCTAGTACCATAATTATGCAGGTCACTATTAATTTGGTAAAAATCCTTAAAAACATCTTGTGTTAAACCATTCTTACACTGAAACACAAATATTGCAGCCTGGTAATCTCTTATTTGACCTACATTAAGGAGTTTCAGGGACCTAAAACAAGCACATGCGTCATGTACATCCTGGACATACGTTACCGATTGTTCTAACAGCTTTATTTTGTAGAACTTGCACTCTTCTATAGTTGCATAAGAAGTTACTGCTCCATAGGAGGCAACCGTAGGAGATATATGGATAAACCAACGAATAATATATAGTTAAAAGTATTCTTTTAGGGAGAAAGTGCTGCAGACGTCGAAGTATTCCTACCCCACGGGCAATTTTTGATAAAATTGCGTCACTGTGACACTTCCATGCCAGATTGTAATCAAGATAGAAACCAAGGTAGCGGCGATGATCAACTTGCTGAACCAGATTACCACATAAAGTTACCTGGCCAGACACACCCAGTGGTGTACCAACTCTACAAAACGTCATTAAAAATGTCTTTCTAACATTTAAACAGAATAGACTTAATGAAGTGAAAATCTCCAGCCTTTCCAATGCGAGATTCGCTTTTTTCACCAGGTCCTTCACAGATGAGACAACAACGTATGTTTTTATTACGTATATTAGGGAGTTCACTCCCTAGTCAATACCTCGCTCTTTACGCTAAAGTTCGAATTTTGTTCGAATCACAAACCTCTGAATCACAATGGCCGGTTAATTAGAATAGATAGCTCTTTTGAAAGTACTAAAGAACTTTAGAGTAAAGAGCGAGGTATTGACTAGGGGGCAAACCCTCTCATATACGTAATAATTTCTGTTCGTTTTACGTTTTAATATTGTTCCTTATTTTCAGTTGAAAAAAGCGTGTTTTTTAATTAATTTCTGATCGTTTTTTAAATAATGCTGGGAAATCTGGCACCCCCTTCATGAAATGTCCCTTCCCCAAAGAAAATATCCTTCATAGAAAAATCCTCCCCCGTAATCTCTACTCCGACCCCGACCCCCCACTAGAAAAAATCCTCCTGAAAACACCTGTATACTTCCCAATAACCAATACTATATGTGAAGAATGGGCAAAGTTTATTATTTGCACCCCTTCCCCGGGGAACTGTGGGGGATTAAGTCATCCTCAAAGACACATTAATTAGATTTTAGACTATGCTGAACAAAATGGCTATCTCAAAATTTTTATTGGGTGACTACGAGAAAAAATGAGCGTGGGAGGGGGCTAAGTTACCCCCCAATTTCTTGGGTCACTTAAAAATAGCACTAGAACTTTTAATTTCCGTTTGAATGAGCCCTCTCACGATATTCTAGTAATACTTGATCGATACAACCACTCCTGGAAAAAAAATACAAAAAAACAAACAAAAAAACAAATAAATACGCATCCGTGATCTTCCTTCTGGAAAAAAATGCAAAATTCCACATTTTTGCAGATAGGATTTTGAAACCTCTATAGTAGGGTTCTCTGATACGCTGAATCTGATAGTGTGATCTTCATTAGAGTTCTATGACTTTTAGGGGTTGTTTCACCTTTTTTTTCAAAAATAAGGCAAATTTTATTGATAAAACTTATATATTTGAAATCAGCATAAAAATTTGATTCTTCTGATGTATCTATTGGTATCAAAATTCCGTTTTTTAGAGTTTCAGTTACTATTGAGCCGGGTCGTTCCTTACTTACAGTTCGTTACCATGAACTGTTTCATTAAATTTAAAAAAAAAACATTTTTTTTTCAACTGAAAGTAAGGAGCAATTTTCAAACTTATGACGAACAGAGCTTGTTACGTGCATGAGAGGGGTCGTCCCCTCCTTACTAGTTCGCTCCTCAAGCTGTAGTTTTACAGTACTTTAAAAAAGTTTCTTATTGTTCTAATTAAACAACCCATGTGTATCAAGAGTCGTTCTTAAATAATTGGGACAGAAGGTCAAACTTTAACGTAAAGAGCGAGATAGTGAGGAGAGGGCAACCACCCTCATCTACGTAATTTCTCTCAGTTTTAAGTTTCAATGTTGCCCCTTACTTTCAGCTGAAAAAAACTTTTTTAATTTAATTTATGGTCGTTTTTTAATTAATGTCGGGAAAACTGTCTCCTCCTCCACGGAAATACCCCCCCATACTCGTGGAAGGCCTCTCTAGAAAATTCAATCCCTGGGAAAATTTAACTCGGACAATTACCCTTATCATTTCCTAAAAAAAAAATTGAGAAAGTGAAACAAATAAAAAGAATTTCGTACAGAAATTTTAGAAAACTCCCCCAGTGTAAAATTTCCCTGGACAGTTCACCCCCGGAAACTTCCCTCCCCGTGGAAAATTCTCCGCATGGAAAATTCGCCCGAAAATTCAACCCTCTCCCCCAGCCCAAAAAGACCTGCATACTTCCCAGTAAGAAATACTATACGTAAACAATGAGCAAATTTCATAACTTAGAGATCTTTTTCCAGGGGATACCGGGGCTCATGTTATCTCTAAAGGTGTAGTTACTGGACCTTTCAACAATGCTGAACAAAATGACTATCTCGGAATTTTTATTGGACGATTTAGGGAAAAAGGGACGTGGAGCTAACCTCCAATCATTTTGGTCACTTAAAAGGCCACTAGAAATTTTAATTTCCGATCAAATTAGCCCTTTCTGAATATTCTAGGGCCATTAATTCAATAAGATAACCCATGGAAAAAACAAACGAACAAAAAAAAACAAAGAAACACGCATCCGTGATCTTTGTTCTGGCAAAAAATACAAATTTCCATATTTTGTATATGGGAGCGGGAAACCTAGACAGTAGAGTTCTCTGGTACACTGGATCTGATGGTGTAATTTTAAATAAGCTTCCTTGACTTTTAAGGAATGTTTCCCCCTTTTTAAAAAATCAACAAATGAGGCCTATAGCCTTTGGTGGGTAGCACTAAACTTAATGAACCTTACATATTTTGAATCATAAAAAAAAAAAAAAAAAAAAAAAAAAAAAAAAAAAAAAAAAAAAAAAAAAAAAAAAAAAAAAAAAAAAAAAAAAAAAAAAAAAAAAAAAAAAAAAAAAAAAAAAAAAAAAAAAAAAAAAAAAAAAAAAAACAAAAAAAAAAAAAAAAAAAAAAAAAAAAAAAAAAAACAAAAAAAAAAAAAAAAAAAAAAAAAAAAAAAAAAAAAAAAAAAAAAAAAAAAAAAAAAAAAAAAAAAAAAAAAAAAAAAAAAAAAAAAAAAAAAAAAAAAAAAAAAAAAAAAAAAAAAAAAAAAAACAAAAAAAAAAAAAAAAAAAAAAAAAAAAAAAAAAAAAAAAAAAAAAAAAAAAAAAAAAAAAAAAAAAAAAAAAAAAAAAAAAAAAAAAAAAAAAAAAAAAAAAAAAAAAAAAAAAAAAAAAAAAAAAAAAAAAAAAAAAAAAAAAAAAAAAAAAAAAAAAAAAAAAAAAAAAACAAAAAAAAAAAAAAAAAAAAAAAAAAAAAAAAAAAAAAAAAAAAAAAAAAAAAAAAAAACAAAAAAAAAAAAAAAAAAAAAAAAAAAAAAAAAAAAAAAAAAAAAAAAAAAAAAAAAAAAAAAAAAAAAAAAAAAAAAAAAAAAAAAAAAAAAACAAAAAAAAAAAAAAAAAAAAAAAAAAAAAAAAAAAAAAAAAAAAAAAAAAAAAAAAAAAAAAAAAAAAAAAAAAAAAAAAAAAAAAAAAAAAAAAAAAAAAAAAAAAAAAAAAAAAAAAAAAAAAAAAAAAAAAAAAAAAAAAAAAAAAAAAAAAAAAAACAAAAAAAAAAAAAAAAAAAAAAAAAAAAAAAAAAAAAAAAAAAAAAAAAACAAAAAAAAAAAAAAAAAAAAAAAAAAAAAAAAAAAAAAAAAAAAAAAAAAAAAAAAAAAAAAAAAAAAAAAAAAAAAAAAAAAAAAAAAAAAAAAAAAAAAAAAAAAAAAAAAAAAAAAAAAAAAAAAAAAAAAAAAAAAAAAAAAAAAAAAAAAAAAAAAAAAAAAAAAAAAAAAAAAAAAAAAAAAAAAAAAAAAAAAAAAAAAAAAAAAAAAAAAAAAAAAAAAAAAAAAAAAAAAAAAAAAAAAAAAAAAAAAAAAAAAAAAAAAAAAAAAAAAAAAAAAAAAAAAAAAAAAAAAAACAAAAAAAAAAAAAAAAAAAAAAAAAAAAAAAAAAAAAAAAAAAAAAAAAAAAAAAAAAAAAAAAAAAAAAAAACAAAAAAAAAAAAAAAAAAAAAAAAAAAAAAAAAAAAAAAAAAAAAAAAAAAAAAAAAAAAAAAAAAAAAAAAAAAAAAAAAAAAAAAAAAAAAAAAAAAAAAAAAAAAAAAAAAAAAAAAAAAAAAAAAAAAAAAAAAAAAAAAAAAAAAAAAAAAAAAAAAACAAAAAAAAAAAAAAAAAAAAAAAAAAAAAAAAAAAAAAAAAAAAAAAAAAAAAAAAAAAAAAAACAAAAAAAAAAAAAAAAAAAAAAAAAAAAAAAAAAAAAAAAAAAAAAAAAAAAAAAAAAAAAAAAAAAAAAAAAAAAAAAAAAAAACAAAAAAAAAAAAACAAAAAAAAAAAAAAAAAAAAAAAAAAAAAAAAAAAAAAAAAAAAAAAAAAAAAAAAAAAAAAAAAAAAAAAAAAAAAAAAAAAAAAAAAAAAAAAAAAAAAAAAAAAAAAAAAAAAAAAAAAAAAAAAAAAAAAAAAAAAAAAAAAAAAAAAAAAAAAAAAAAAAAAAAAAAAAAAAAAAAAAAAAAAAAAAAACAAAAAAAAAAAAAAAAAAAAAAAAAAAAAAAAAAAAAAAAAAAAAAAAAAAAAAAAAAAAAAAAAAAACAAAAAAAAAAAAAAAAAAAAAAAAAAAAAAAAAAAAAAAAAAAAAAAAAAAAAAAAAAAAAAAAAAAAAAAAAAAAAAAAAAAAAAAAAAAAAAAAAAAAAAAAAAAAAAAAAAAAAAAAAAAAAAAAAAAAAAAAAAAAAAAAAAAAAAAAAAAAAAAAAAAAAAAAAAAAAAAAAAAAAAAAAAAAAAAAAAAAAAAAACAAAAAAAAAAAAAAAAAAAAAAAAAAAAAAAAAAAAAAAAAAAAAAAAAAAAAAAAAAAAAACAAAAAAAAAAAAAACAAAAAAAAAAAAAAAAAAAAAAAAAAAAAAACAAAAAAAAAAAAAAAAAAAAAAAAAAAAAAAAAAAAAAAAAAAAAAAAAAAAAAAAAAAAAAAAAAAAAAAAAAAAAAAAAAAAAAAAAAAAAAAAAAAAAAAAAAAAAAAAAAAAAAAAAAAAAAAAAAAAAAAAAAAAAAAAAAAAAAAAAAAAAAAAAAAAAAAAAAAAAAAAAAAAAAAAAAAAAAAAACAAAAAAAAAAAAAAAAAAAAAAAAAAAAAAAAAAAAAAAAAAAAAAAAAAAAAAAAAAAAAAAAAAAAAAAAAAAAAAAAAAAAACAAAAAAAAAAAAAAAAAAAAAAAAAAAAAACAAAAAAAAAAACAAAAAAAAAAAAAAAAAAAAAAAAAAAAAAAAAAAAAAAAAAAAAAAAAAAAAAAAAAACAAAAAAAAAAAAAAAAAAAAAAAAAAAAAAAAAAAAAAAAAAAAAAAAAAAAAAAAAAAAAAAAAAAAAAAAAAAAAAAAAAAAAAAACAAAAAAAAAAAAAAAACAAAAAAAAAAAAAAAAAAAAAAAAAAAAAAAAAAAAAAAAAAAAAAAAAAAAAAAAAAAAAAAAAAAAAAAAAAAAAAAAAAAAAAAAAAAAAAAAAAAAAAAAAAAAAAAAAAAAAAAAAAAAAAAAAAAAAAAAAAAACAAAAAAAAAAAAAAAAAAAAAAAAAAAAAAAAAAAAAAAAAAAAAAAAAAAAAAAAAAAAAAAAAAAAAAAAAAAAAAAAAAAAAAAAAAAAAAAAAACAAAAAAAAAAAAAAAAAAAAAAAAAAAAAAAAAAAAACAAAAAAAAAAAAAAAAAAAAAAAAAAACAAAAAAAAAAAAAAAAAAAAAAAAAAAAAAAAAAAAAAAAAAAAAAAAAAAAAAAAAAAAAAAAAAAAAAAAAAAAAAAAAAAAAAAAAAAAAAAAAAAAAAAAAAAAAAAAAAAAAAAAAAAAAAAAAAAAAAAAACAAAAAAAAAAAAAAAAAAAAAAAAAAAAAAAAAAAAAAAAAAAAAAAAAAAAAAAAAAAAAAAAAAAAAAAAAAAAAAAAAAAAAAAAAAAAAAAAAAAAAAAAAAAAAAAAAAAAAAAAAAAAAAAAAAAAAAAAAAAAAAAAAAAAAAAAAAAAAAAAAAAAAAAAAAAAAAAAAAAAAAAAACAAAAAAAAAAAAAAAAAAAAAAAAAAAAAAAAAAAAAAAAAAAAAAAAAAAAAAAAAAAAAAAAAAAAAAAAAAAAAAAAAAAAAAAAAAAAAAAAAAAAAAAAAAAAAAAAAAAAAAAAAAAAAAAAAAAAACAAAAAAAAAAAAAAAAAAAAAAAAAAAAAACAAAAAAAAAAAAAAAAAAAAAAAAAAAAAAAAAAAAAAAAAAAAAAAAAAAAAAAAAAAAAAAAAAAAAAAAAAACAAAAAAAAAAAAAAAAAAAAAAAAAAAAAAAAAAAAACAAAAAAAAAAAAAAAAAAAAAAAAAAAAAAAAAAAAAAAAAAAAAACAAAAAAAAAAAAAAAAAAAAAAAAAAAAAAAAAAAAAAAAAAAAAAAAAAAAAAAAAAAAAAAAAAAAAAAAAAAAAAAAAAAAAAAAAAAAAAAAAAAAACAAAAAAAAAAAAAAAAAAAAAAAAAAAAAAAAAAAAAAAAAAAAAAAAAAAAAAAAAAAAAAAAAAAAAAAAAAAAAAAAAAAAAAAAAAAAAAAAAAAAAAAAAAAAAAAAAAAACAAAAAAAAAAAAAAAAAAAAAAAAAAAAAAAAAAAAAAAACAAAAAAAAAAAAAAAAAAAAAAAAAAAAAAAAAAAAAAAAAAAAAAAAAAAA